>ML347192.1:0-19188 GCA_005239505.1 Nicotiana paniculata | reverse complement strand
TCCTTGGCACATGCTGAATAGTCACATCATCGAGCCACCCCATTAAATTTTTAGCGTAATCTTTATATGGGCATAGTTCAGGATTCTTAACCACGTAACTACCCAAAAGCTAATTGACCACTAACTGGGAGTCACCAAAGACTTGCAACTGCAATTGCTTCATATCAACGGCCATTTCAAGCCCAAGTATTAATGCTTGATACTCAGCAACATTGTTGGAACAGAGTTGTGTCAAGGTGAAGGAGTAGGGCAAGACTTCACCTTGGTAAGTGAAAAATACTACGGCAGCACCAGCTCCCCCGATGCGCAACACCATCAAAGTACATCTTCCATGGAGGTTGAACTTCAAGGACCGTTGCGTCCTCATCAGGTAGTTCGTCAGTTAGCTCCCAGTCATCAGGTATTGGATGATCTGCCAAGAAGTCTACCAATGCTTGTCCTTTTACAGCCTTTTGATGGATGTACAAGATCTCGAATTGTTGAAATTGGAGATACCATCTCGCTAGTCTATCACTAAGAACAGGTTTTGACATCACGAACTTGATGGGATTTGCTTTGGAAACAAGACGGACAACATGAGCTTGAAAGTAGTGCTTCAACTTTTGAATTGAGAAGACTGGCGCCAAACACAGCTTTTCAATTGGTGAATAATTCAGCTCATTTGGTGTCATCATCCTGCTCAAGTAGTAAAGGGAGTTTTCTTTCCCCTCACTATTTTCTTGGGCCAACAATGCTCCAACAGACCTTTCTTGTGACGCAATGTATATTATCAATGGCTTTCCAGGTATAGGAGCTTCTAAAACTGGAGGCTTCATCAAGTAGGCTTTGATACTTTAGAAAGCGTTGCTAGAATCTTGGTCCCACTTGAAAGGAACGCCTTTCTTCATGAGGTGACTAAATGGTTGGCACCTTCCAGCTAGTTTGAGATGAATCTCCTAAGGTATCCTAGCTTTCCTTGCAGACTTTTCAATTCATGAATACCCCGAGGCTCATGCATTTTCAAAATAGTATCCACTTTGGCTTGATCAATTTCGATCCCTCGATGTCGGACAATGAAACCAAGGAACTTTCCAGAAGTAACTCCAAAGGCACATTTCAATGGGATTATCCTAAGTTGGTACCTCCGGAGCAACTCAAATACCATTCTCAAGTCTTTCAAGTGGTCTCCTTTCTTTATTGATTTTACCACCAAGTCATCGACATCGCATTCGACATTCTTGTGGAGAAGATGGTCAAAAATATTCTGCATAGCCCTTTGGTACGTAGCACCAGCGTTCTTCAAGCCAAAAGGCATCACCTTGTAGCAATAAATACCCTTGGGGGTGCGGAATGCAGTAAGCTCTTCATCTTTTGGTTCCATGCAGATTTGGTTATAGCCCGACGAACCGTCCATGAAAGGCATTGCTTCGTAACCAGTAGTAGCATTGATCATGAGCTATGGAATAGGAAGCGGGAATTCACTATTGGGACACGCATTTTTGAGATCCCTGAAGTCAACACATACTCGAATCTGGCCATTCTTCTTCCTTATAGGGACAATACTTGAAACCTATGTTGGGTATTTAACCTCCCAAATAAATCTCGCTTCAATGAGGTTGTTAACTTCGGTTTCAATCAGGGGAACCAAGTCTGGCCTAAAGCGCCTTTAAGCTTGCTTAACAGGACGAGCGCCATTCTTGACTGCAAGGTGATAAACTGCCACTTTAGGGTCCAAGCCAGGAATTTCTTTGTAACTCCAAGCAAAGACATCCCTAAACTCCTTGAGTAACTCAATATAGGTGCTTTCTTCATCAACTTCTAGTAAAGAACTTACGTAGGCGGGTCTTGGTTCATCGGTGCCAAGGTTAGCTTTTTTTAAAGCATCAACAGTTGCTTTCACCCCTTCTTCAAGTTTCGGGGGAGCATCTTTCGCATCTTCATTTTCTTGAGGGTCCCCATCGTTGAAGGATATGTGATAACACGATGAAATATCGTCCAATTTATCATCATCTTCCATTAGAGATAAAACACCATGCTCGCTTTGTGCAGTAACATGATACGAAGAACCCACACTTTCTTCGTCTTCATCATGTTTTTTAGTGTATACCACAGTGTATGGCTTCACCTTCAGTACTTCATCACACGAAACCATGACTTCTGTTTGCCGCCTCATTCTACAAGGAACCAAACTTTGGAAATCTTTAGAGACCCTCTGAATTTTGGGCAAAGCGGGTGTTCTTGTATTTTGATAATTTTTCTGGAACTTATTCACCTTCTTTAATGGACCCAATCTCTCAAATATGGAAGTCCTCACAGTTGATTTTCCAAGTCTGTCAAAAACAGAAGGCCTGTTAGAAGCGGCATATTCGTTTTCTACAGTGATATGATTGCTACTCGCCCTTCTGATGGAAATGCACGCTGGTGACAGTTGCTTGTATCCCAAACCTTCGCGTGGTTTCCTCGTTGCAGCTTCTGATGGGAGCTTCCCTAACTTTGACGGCTCATCGGGATTGTATCCAGCTTTCGCAAATAGCTTGTAAGCGTTAGGATCAAAGCCTTCATCTGTTTGTTGTGTAGGGAGTGCCACATTTTGCAAACTATTTTGAGCTACAAACCCTTGCAGATTAAATGATTCGCCCTCGTCTTTCTTCCTTCTAGGGACATATTTGAGCTTAGGACTTATTTTCTTTCCATAAGATTCTATATCCCCTCTATGAGATTTATTCATGTTGGGTTGTACCTCCTCAGTAACAACTTTGGACTTACCGATAGTTACCTCAGCTCTTATGGGATCGTCGTTCTTTCTTTTTATGTCATCATCAACTTTTAGCTCCTTCACAATGTTATTTTTCAAGTAGAACTTTGCATCAGCGAAGTATGACTCTGCCTCAGTGAATAGCGCATCATCGGCAATTATCGTCTTCTCGACTTCACCCTCGTAGTATTTTAAACATTGATGGTTGGTAGACGGAACTACTTTATTCTCATGTATCAAAGTCCCACCAAGCAAGACATTATATGAAATCTTCGCATCTATCACATGCAGCCACGCACTTGATTGTNGATCATTACACGACTTTTTGGGAGTTCGTTCATGGGAATACCAAGTTGTTTTGGCAAAATGTTCACTGAGGATCCTCCATCAATGAAAATTCGGTTTACCCTTTCATCACGCATATAGCCAACCAGGTACAATGGGCGGTCATTAGGAGTGTTACCTAGCAGAAGATCGTCACTTGTGAATGTGACTTTTTTCCTCACAAGCATCAACTTCTTGAGTAGTGGAGTCGATGAGCTTTCCCGAAGATGGTGCTGACGGTAGGTCATCACTTCTTTCTTTCCCTTCATCAGTATGGCAACAAGAGGCATCAATACCCCCATGGGAAATCTTCGTGCAGAACCAACTTGGTAAAAACTCCTCCAAGGTCACTAGATGTCGTGGCTTTTGAGGGTGGTGCACCTCCACTTTCGCTTTCTTTACGTGCTTAACTAGGTTTCATATCCTAGGTATTTTCACCATTATCTTCCTCGTTGGTTGTTCCATTGATCCTTTTCGTGGTCCCCTTTTGTGGCTCCTACGACGAGTCACCAGCAACCAACCTTCATCATCCTCAGTTGACCATCTTCAACCTTGTAGTTCTCCAGTAATTCTTCATCTTTACTTTCGATTGAACTACATAATTCGTCTGGATTGAATGAGCCAAATATGATAGAGACTTGGTTTACGCTTGCTTCTTCATCTTCAAGTACGATCTTCTTTTCACGAGCCAAGTCCATAACTTTGTTCTTGAAGACAAAGCACTTCTCCAGAGGGTGGCTCAGAAGTCGATGATATTTGCAGTAATTTGAGTCATCAATTTTCTCAGCTTCATTTGGTCGCTTCATATCTGGAAGCTCAATGAGATTTAACTCGAGGAGTTCTTCAAAAATAGTCGGAACATCAGAATCTAGAAATGGGTACTCTTTCTCTTGCATTTCTTTTAGAGTCAACTTTCCACTTGCCTTATCTTGAAAGGAAGTGGATTTCATACTCTACTTCTTGCTCACCTTCGTCGTGAACTTCACAGGTGATGTGTTGACATTCATAGCTTCTTTATTTTCAGATATCGGTACAAACTTGCTCCATTTTCTGACTTCTTGCTTGTTGTTCCCTTTGCGAGGTTCATAGATGGGCAGCCTTTCGTTCCCAGCAGAGGCCATACTCAATTCCATGTCATGGGAACGAGTTGCAAGTTCTTCAAATGTGCCAGGATTGATACCTTGCAAGATGTAGCGCAACACCCAATGCATACCTTGGATGCACATCTCTATGCCAGAAGCTTCACTAAGCCTGTCTTTACAGTTGAGGCTTGCATTCCTCCAACGATTGATAAAGTCGATAACTGGTTCACTCTTCCGTTGACGAGTACTTGTGAGTTCTATCATACTCATAGTACGTCTCGTGCTATAAAAGCGGTTGAGGAATTCTTGCTCTAGTTGATCCCAGCTATCAACAGATCTAGCCTCGAGGTCCGTGTACCAATCAAAAGCATTTCCTTTTAATGAGCGGACAAACTTATTGACAAGGTAATCTCCATAAGTCCCAGCATAGTTGCATGTCTTAACGAAGTGCGCCACATGTTGCTTTGGATTGCCTATGCCATCAAACTGTTGAAATTTCGGAGGTTGATAGGCAACAGATATCTTCAACATATCGATCCTTGAAGTGTACGACTTTGCATAGGTAAAGGAGGACTTGGAAGCAACTTCATATTTGTTTTTTGTAGTCCCTTTAATAAACTCCTTTAGTTGATTGATTGGAATCATCCGTTCCGAAGAGACTGGAATTTCCTTAGTGGATGCAACTTGTCGTGGGGGAGCATCAATCTCTTGGACTTCTGGGAGTTTCCAGGTGTATGGGTGGATTCTTCTTCCATCAATATTACCACCCTATTTGTTAGCTTGTCGATTCTAGCATCTTGATTTTGCATGTACTTGGTCAAGCCAGCGATTGCTTCCGTCAAGTTTGCCAACTGCTCCTCCACAGATGAAGTGTTTGTTACCATGGCTTGCATGATTGTCATGGACGATGGAGAGTAGCCTAGATTTTCACACAGCTTGATCCTTGATTGGTTCACGCTATGTGGTGTAAGTTGGGAGGATCCATCACTTGAAGCGTCATCATCTTCCTTCATAGCAGAGTGCTTGGATCCGGAGAGGTCAAGCAGAGCAAGAGTTTTCTTGATCTTTTCAGCAACATCGTTTCCTCCTTCGGGTGCATTTGTGGAAGATCTTGATCCTTTTGAGGATGAAGATCCGAAAACAGGGGTAGATACGAACGACACTTATGGTGCTTGTTGTCCTAACGAGCTTGCTTTGCTCCTTGTAACTGGTCCAAAGCTTCCAAAGGTAACTTCGAGTATGTTTTCCACATCAGCATAGAACCTGGAATTAGCAGCCTTGGCGGAAGTTGAACTAGATTTGATTTTCTTGGAAGCCATTTTGTTGTTCTTGAACTTTGGTGATTGAAAAGTTGAGATGAGAGGTAGAGATTGTCCCACCGGGCGTGCCAGAATTTGTATACAATAAATTGTGTCGAGAAAATAAAAATCAAGACCGAAAAATATTGCAACAATTGTAGTATTTTATTTCGAATATTATGAGTGTACAATCTCTATGAATCATCTGATTCTTCTTTTCAATATAAATTCAAGGGCCTTTGATCTTGATCCTTAATTTTAATTTGATTTATCCGTCGCGAACAATTTGATTGTTGCCACGAATTGTATCACGAACAAGTAGCCTTGATCGTGAACGCCATGTATTAGATTTGACTTCGTTATTGATCTTGAATACTTGAATTGTTCTTCATTCTTCAGCTTAAACTTGATTTCTTGAACTTGAACTTGAACTTGATTGCTTGAAGCTTGAAACTTGTAGAGAAATTTGCGGTGTTTGATCCACGAGCTCTCTCTTGTTTCTTGTTATAACTTCTGATCCCTTTTCTGAGTTATGAAGACCTCTATTTATAGTTGTTGAAAGGAGGAGTTGTGATAAGAACAAACTCTTTCCGGCCAATCAAATTGAAGTGTGACATGGCCGTATTTGATTGGCCAGAATATGTCTTTTGCACACGTGGCGCGATTTTATTGGCCTTTTAATGTGACTTGTCATGCTGTGTCATTTTGACATGTGGCATTGTACTATTGGCTCTTCCATTTAACGTGGTGTGCCACGTCATTTGACATGTGGCATCGAACTGGGCCTCTAGGAAGATGATATATTGGGCCTAATAAAGTGGGTTTATCACTTTCGCCCAATTAATTGGACTAGCCCAATGGATTAAGGCTTATTTATTTAATCTATATATATTGGACTTATATAATTAATTTAATTATATTGGCCCATAATATTTATTTGGACTAGTATATTTAAAATATAATCCAAATTATTTATTGAATTTAAATTTAATAAATTTTACATTCCTACAGCCGTTTTAACATATCAATGCAAAATGTGACTTTTGTTATTGAGTTTCTGTTCTACTCTTTAAGTCTTTTGCATGCTTTATTTTTTGAGGTTTTAGTTTTACCTCTGAGTTTTGCATATAGAATGCTTTAGGTTACTCGTACCTTTTTGTAATAGAAACGGTGTCATATAAAATGTGTGTCTTTTTGTAGTAGGCATAATTTATGAAAGAGGGCCCTTTTTGATCGACACTTAATGAAGAAGACATCTCAACTTCATAAAGGTGTAATAATGCAATAGAGTGATCGGAATTTTTCACATGTTTAAGAATGTTTCTGAGGAAAGTTTTTTGTTTGAACTTTCACAACATTTTACATGTGTTTGATTATCGTCTAAAACTCATGTTGCAACTGTTTTATTTTAACAGATTTGATATACACTTGTATTTCATAGTTGTTTTTCTTACGTAACAGTTTTTTCCAGTTAATACAAGAGAGCAATTGTTTTTCGTTCGTAACAGTTTTTATTCAAGTTGGGTTTTTCACCTGTAACTGTTTTTGTTGACAACAGTTTTCAATAAGCACGAGGGAAATGCTCTTACATCCGTAATNCAAAGATGCGCATTTCTTCCTCGTAGCTAACATTTTGCCTTTTAACCTGAACATGTTCGAAGGTTTTTTGGATTAGGCTTTGTGTGTGAGTCTTTGGCTCTTTCGATTTTGCTCGTATCACTTGACTTGTTGGGTAGATGGATCTTCAGGCTCGAGCTTTGACTTTTTTATAGTCTTTTTTGCTTCGTCTTGGCCTTCCATACTGTATAGTCCCCCAAGTATTTGAGCTTTGAAGAATGAAATCTCGAGCACTTGACTATTCCTTCCTTGTGGTCCTTTTCCTAAAATGGAAAAACATACGGGACTCAAAGGTATATATTTTTTAGATGATGACTGCTTAACCCTTTAAAACGTCCATCAGAAAGTGTAACCCTAGACCGGGAATTCAGCTACTTCCTCGCGTCTTTGCAGGTCTAATATCATCATTTGGTGATGGGTTAGCTTTATGCCTATCATCTAAGAAGGTTAGTAAAATTTTAAATGTTCAAAATAAAATCGAACGTGTGATACCTGACGAGGGGTACTTCTTTTCCTTAGAAGTAGTACTTCTTCAAGTGGATGGCATTCCAACTTGTTGGTAGGATTCTGTCGTCCATAGCTTCCAGGTCGTAGGCGCCCTTTCCAGCTATGCCTCAGACTTTGTAGGGTCCTTCCCAGTTTGGACTTAGTTTTCCTGTGCCTGCTTCTTGCGTTGATTGAAAGACTTTTTTGAGGAGAGGTCCCCAATCTTGAAGTATCTGAGATGAGCTTTACGGTTGTAATAACGCTCTATGATTTATTTTTGAGCTGCCATCCGTATTAGTCCTGCTTCTCTCCGTGGTTCGAGCAGGTCCATATTGGTCTTCAATTTGTCGTCGTTTGCTTCCTCTGTGGCTGTTGTAAACCTTATGCTTGGTTCGCCAATCTCCACAGATATTAAGGCTTCTGAGCCATAGACAAGTGTGAACGAAGTTTCTCCCGTGGCTGTTTTTGAAGTTGTTCTGTATGCCCATAGTACCGCTGGTAACTCATCAGGTCAATTTCATTTGGATTTATCTAGCCGCTTCTTTAGATTTTTGATGATGAATTTATTCATTGACTCATCTTGACCATTAGCCACGGGGTGGTATGGCGTTGAAGTGATCCGTTTGATTTGCCAGCTTTCGAAGAATTCTGTGATTTGCGAGCCTATGAATTTTGGGCCATTATCACATACGATCTCCTTTGGTATCCCAAAGCGGCATATTATGTTTCTCCATAAGAAGCTTTTAACTTCCTTTTCTCGCACCTGTTTGAACGCTTCTGCCTCTACCCATTTTGTAAAATAGTCGGTTAGCACTAGCAAGAACCGTGCATGTCCTTTAGCTGTGGGAAGAGGTCCCACTATGTCCATACCCCATTTCATGAAGATCCATGAGGATATTATTGGATGCAATAATTCCGCTGGTCGATGCATGTTATTGGCAAACCTTTGGCATCTGTCGCATTTGGATATGAATTTTTTGGCCTCTTCTTCCATCTTAGGCCAATAGTACCCAGCTCTGATTAGGGTTTTTACCAAGGATCTCGCCCCTGAGTGATTTCCACAGTGTCCTTCGTCGACTTCTTTCATCACGAACTCCGTTTGGTTAGGTCCGAGGCATTTTTCTAGGGGCCCTCCGAACATCTTGCGGTATAATGTGTTGCGAATGAGGCAGTACCGTGCAACTTTGCGGCGAAGTGCTTGAGTTGTTTTCTTGTCTTCAGGTACGGTACCATTCTGCAAAAAAAATTAAGATTTCGTTTCTCCAATCCCATGTTAAATTGTTGAAAGTTACCTCATTTATGTCATGGTCAATCCCTGGTCGATCGTTGAATGGAATAGATGAACGACAATTGCATTGTCTTTGTTTGTCACTTCCGTGATTGCTGCGAGGTTAGCTAATGCATCTGCTTCTGCATTTTCCTCTCTAGGTATTTGTATTACCTTTCATGTTTTGAATTGTCTCACGAACTCTCCTGACTTTTCCAGATATTGTTGCATCTGAGTCTCTCGAGCGATGTAAGTCCCCTGCATCTGATTTACTACCAGTTGGGAGTCGCTTTTGATTATGATTTGCTCGATTGAAAGTTCTCGTGCGAGTTCTAGTCCTGCAATGACAGCTTCGTACTCTGCTTCATTGTTAGTTATAGGATAACATTTAATAGCCTGTTATGTCTTTTCACCCGTGGGTGATATTAAGACTATGCCTAAGCCGACACCTTTTATATTGGAAGAACCATCGGTAAATAGGGTCCATAGACCCGGATTAGCACCGTTAAAGAGTTGTAACTATTTTTCCACTTCAAGGACAATGTTATTACTAAAGTCAACAACAAAATCAGCTAAGATATGAGACTTGATTGCAGTCCTAGGCTGATATATTATTTTATGCTCACTTAATTCTATGGCCCACTTGGCAAATCTTCCTGATAGTTCTTATTTATGGAGTATGTTTCTTAATGGATACGAGGTCACAACTGTGATTGGATGACATTGAAAGTATGGCCATAATTTTCTAGATGCCATGATTAGAGCTAAGGTTAACTTTTCTAGATGTGGATATCTAATTTCAGCATCTAGTAATGTCTTGCTTACATAATAAATAGGAGATTGTCTACCTTTATCCTCCCTTACCAATACTGCACTTACAGCAATTTCCGAGACGGCAAGGTATACGTATAGCCTCTCCCCCTCCTTTGCCTTTGACTACAACAGAGGTTTTGATAGATAATCCTTTAGGCCTTTGAGATTCTGTCGACATTCTTCAGTCCATTCGAACCGATTTTGCTTTTTAAGAACTGCAAAGAATTTAAAACGTTTCTCGGAAGATTTGGAAATAAATCTTCCTAAGGCTGTAATTCTTCCCTTTAGTCTTTGAACTTCTTTTTTATTTATAAGTACATCAGGTATTTCTTCTATAGCTTTAATTTGATCGATATTTACCTCTCTTCCCCTGTTTGATACAAGGAAAACCAAGAATTTACATGATTCTACGCCACAAGCGCATTTTTCTGGATTCAGCTTCATATTATACCTGCGTAAAATGTCAAAGGTAATAGAGAGGTGCTGGAAATGGTCTTCCGCCCGTGTTGATTTTACCAGCATGTCATCGATGTAAACTTCCATCGTTTTTCCCAGATGTTCCTAGAACATCTTGGTCACTAGCATTTGATAGGTGGCTCCACCGTTATTTAAGCCAAAAGGCATGACTTTATAACAATAAGTCCCCCTATTTGTAATAAAAGAGGTTTTTTCCTCGTCTGAGGGATCCATTTTAATCTGATTATAACCAAAATACGCATCTAGAAAGCTTAACAATTCATGACCTGCGGTGGCATCAATCATTTGATCTATATGTGGTAATGGGAATGAATCTTTGGGGCATGCTTTATTTAAGTCAGTATAATCTACGCATACTCTCCATTTGCCATTCTTTTTAGGTACTACCACAGTGTTAGCTAGCCAGTTAGGGTACGTTACCTCTCGTATCGAACCAATTTTCAAGAGTTTCTGTACCTCTTCGTCAATCACTTGGTTCTTGAATGGTCCTTGCTTTATTTTATTCTGCTTAACAGGTACGAAGGATGGATCTTCATTTAGTTTATGAGTCATCAATTCTGGTGGGACGCCTGTCATATCTGAGTGGGACCACACAAACAATCTGCGTTAGCCTTTAAATAATCAATTAACTTACCTCTTCGACCGGGGCTCAGCCTCGTGCCTACATACACTTTCTGTTCAGGTTTTTGTTCAAACAATAGAACAACTTCAAGCTCTTCCGTAGTTGTTTTGATGTGCTCCTCTTCCTCCGGTTCATGAATGACGTACGGTCTGGAATCTACATCAGTGTGGTCCAGTTTTTCTTCTGTGGTGACTTGATTCACCTTTTCGTGAATATCTTCTTCTGTATCTGTTTGAACACTTACTTTTTTCGTACATGTCTGGTCAATGGCTTTTTCCGTACATGTTGGCCGGTAACATCTGCCTGGGAGATAATGTTTGTTGACCCAACTCACTGCATAGTTTTGAAGATTGAAAAATGTCTGACCAGTTGAACCAGGTCCATCAGAGCACACATACTTGACCTGGCGAGTTGGCACACAAACCTTATATGCATAGGAGATGAATGTGATTGTGAAGTATTAATGTACAAGGAGAGTGTCTTCTAATGCGAAAAGGCTTCAAATTGATAAGAGAATAGAAGTTGAATTCAGCAAGGACAGTAACGAAGGAAGGAAGTTGAGTTTAATACGAACTCGTTCTCCCAGGTAGAGTTGTACCAGAACTGAACGACAAACTCAACAACTGACTTTATAAATAATTGAAGTATTCTTGCTTGAATCAAGAATGCACAAGTGAAGAAGTGAATCAAGATCTGAAAGCAAAATTCCCAGATATTTTGCAAGCAGAATTATTGTGCGATACAAAGGCTATAGACCAGCTAGAAGAACCAGTTCCATCTGTTTGTCATTGAGTCTAGTTGGTTGTAGTAGGAGATTTAATATTGTATCTTTTCAGCTTTCATAGAAGCAATTGTAATAAGTACGCATTGTTCAAGTTAGAGTTAACTTGAAGCTTGTAGAAATTATCTAGGGGCTAGTTACTACGAAGGGATTAGAGTTAATCCTAGGATTACAAAAGAGTTTATTTTGTAAGTCCGTTTGGCTCAGAGTTTTAGTGAAGAGTTTAAGCAAATCCTACTGAGTAGGTCGTGATTTTTTCACCTTTTGAGCCAGGTTTTTTTCACGTAAAAAATCTTTGTGTTTTTACTTTACTGCTTTTATTATTCCGCAATAGTAGAAGTTGGAACACCAAGAAGAACCAGGTTCTTCTAGAGAGACAACACCCGAAAATTGGGTACCACACAAATTAACCTATCTTATTGTGTGGTATTGAAGTCTAAAACATCAATTGGTATCAGAGCAGGCTATCCTTGAAAGGCTAACACCTTGGAGAAGATCAAGATGAGTGCACCACCTGGAAACTAGGAAGGTCAATCAACTGCAAGGCCACCACTCTTCAATGGACAATATTAATCTTGGTGGAAAAACAGGATGAAGGACCACCTAATTGGAGAAGACTATGAACTCTGGGACATAGTCACCGATGGTCCTCTAGATACCATGATGAAGACTGCTGAAGGTATAGATGTACCAAAGACTAGAGCCGACTGCACTGCTGAGGATCTGAAGAAATGGGAGAAGAATGCAAAGGCCAAAAGGTGGCTAGTGTGTGGACTAGGTCCAGACGAGTACAGCAGAATCCAAAGTTGCACCACTGCCAAAGAGATCTGGAATACCTTGCAAGTAGCCCATGAAGGAACACCTCAGGTAAAAAGGTCAAGAGGTACTCTACTATACTCTCAGTATGAAAAATTCACTATGAAAGAAGGAGAGACTATCCAAGAGATGTACACAAGGTTCAAAACCTTGACCAATGAACTAAAGTATCTTGGAAGAGTCATTCTTGAATAGGACAGGGTTGAGAAGATCCTGACAAGGGTCTTGCCTATTTCCTGGGAAAGCAAAATCACTGCTATCCAGGAATCCAAAAATATGGCAACCCTGAGATTGGATGAGCTGATTGGAAACCTCACTGCCTATGAACTTAGAAGGCAGACAATGAAGATGGATCGTCCAAAGAAGAAGAGGAGTCTAGAACTAAGAATAATTGAGGGAGCAGATCTGGAGGATGATGAGATGGCCATGATTACCAAAGAATTCAGAAACTTTCTCATGAGGAAGAAGGGCATCTCTAGAGGAGGAAACTACAACAAAGCAAAAGCTCCAGAAAGGCCAACCAACGAGGGATGCTACAAATGTGGTAAGACTGATCATCTCATCAAAAATTGTCCTCAGTGGGAAGTAGAATGGAAAAACGAGAGATATGAAAGAAGGAACAGGAAGAAGGAACAGGTCCAACCCAAGAAAACCACAACAAAGGCTATGGCTACTGCTTGGGGGGAAAGTTCAGATGAGGAATCAGAAGATGGAGAGACTGAAGATTAGGCGCTCATGGCAATTGGAGAATCTGATGAGGAATCACATGAAGAACCAGAGGTAAGTATCTCCCATCTTAAAAATAAAGTAAAGTTCCTATCTAAGGAAAAACTCTCTGAGTTGCTACTTGATTTCATAGATGATTCTGAGGAAACAACCAAAGAGAAGGATCAATTATCTAAAGAATGTGCAATGCTAAAAGCAAAGTTCATGAACCTGGAAATTAGAGTCAGTGAATCTGAAAAGAAAAATATTGTCTTGTTGAATCAGGTTCATCCACTTGAAATTGAGATTCTAGAACTAAAATCTGAAAACTTAAAGCTAAAGCTAGGATCCAGTAAAAATGTTGTTGATTATTCTCATATAATGTTAGAAGAAAACGTGGAAAAACTAAAAGATAAGATGTATGCCAAGGATGAATAGATAAGAACTCATAACGAAGAACGTGGCAAAGTCAAACATGAATGAGATAGAACTTGTAAATGGAATAAATCCTCTGATGCCCTGATATGGCTTCAAGAGAATAATAGTAGCAACCGGAGAGGGATTGCATTTGGAAGTCAATTTCCCAAGTGGGATCCCAAAAGCAAGTATCTCACTCTCCCTGAGAATAAAATCTGCACCCATTGTGGTATGACTGGGAGATACAAATATGAGTGTACTGCAAAAGAGCATGTCAGTCGAAAAAATGAGAGGTTTGTAAAAAGGAAAAACTGGCTACCAAATTGGGCCAGAAAAAATTTGATTCATCCATTCTCTCATAGAAAAAGGACCCTAACTAGTTTGGGTTCTTAAAACTAACCCCTGATTCTTTTGTAGGTTCAAGTGAGAGGAGGCAGCCAAATTTGGTATTTGGATAGTGGCTGCTCAAAGCATATGACTGGGAACATGGAACAGTTCCTTTCACTTGAAAGTCTCAAAGGAGGAAATGTCTCCTTTGGAAACGGAAAGAAAGGTGAAATTATTGGGGTTGGTAAGGTAGGTAAGGATGACACACGATCCATTGAACATGTGTATCTAATAGATGGCTTGAAATATAGCCTGATCAGTGTATCACAACTGTGTGACAGAGGTAACCTGGTTGCTTTTACTTCCACAAAATGTTTTGTGATTAACTTGCTTACTGACAAGATTGTTTTGCAGGAAAAAAGAATGAATAACATATATGGCATAGACTTGTCCACACTATCTAAAAATGAACTCACTTGCCTAAGTGTGTTGGACAGTGGTCCCCTCCTATGACACAAACGACTTGGTCATGCGATTCTGACTCAGCTTAACAAACTAGTCTTTAAGGACTTAGTGGTAGGACTTCCTAACATTAATTTCAAGGAGGACAAAGTTTGTGAGGCATGTGCCAGGGGGAAGCAGGTAAGGTCCTCTTTCAAAAGTAAGAAAATAGTCAGTACCACCAGGACGTTGGAACTGGTTCATATGGACTTATGTGGTCCTATGAGAACTCTGAGTAGAGGTGGTAAGAGATATGTGATGTTGCTAGTTGATGATTATTCAAGGTTCACTTGGACCTTATTCCTGGCATCTAAGGATGAAGCATTTGATATGTTCACCTCATTTGTCAAAAAAACTCAAAATCAATTAGGACATCAACTAGCATCAATAAGATCTGACCATGGTACTGAATTTGAGAATATTAAGTTTGCTGAGTTCTGTGATGAACATGGTGTTAATCATAACTTTTCTGCTCCTAGAACCCCACAGCAAAATGGGGTTGTTGAAAGGAAAAACAGAACTCTTGAAGACATGGCAAGAACCATGCTTCTATCTAGCAAACTACCTCACAGCTTCTGGGCTGAAGCAATAAACACTGCTTGTTACATAATCAATAGATGCATGACCAGACCTCTGGTAGAGAAAACTCCATATGAATTACTTAAAGGGAGAAAGCACAACATATCCCACTTTAGGGATTTTGGATGCAAGTTTTTTGTGCATAATAAAGGCAAAGATTGCCTAGGAAAATTTGACCCCAGAAGTGATGAGGGAGTATTCTTGGGATACTCGTCACATAGAAAGCTTATAAAGTATATAATAAAAGAACTATGTGTGTAAGAAAGTGTACATGTTGTCTTTGATGAAACTAAAACTCTTGCTGAGAGATAGGAACCAGAAGATGAGGAGCTTGGACTGGTGAGAAGCAGTGATCACATTGAAGCAAACATGGAAGGTGGAACAGGTGATGGGTCAGGTTCAACTACCCCAACCAACATGACAGGGGAATTCAACATATGCAACCTGACCTTGATCCTGCTCCATATCAACAAGACACCATGGAATTGTCTAGGAATGAACAGCTGGTACTCAAACGACACAGATATCAGAGTTCTCACCCGCTTGAGAACATCATAACAGATTTGACATCCGGAATCAAAACAAGATCATCCTTGAAAAATCTGTGTGCGTTTAATGCCTTTCTATCCATGATCGAACCAAAGAACATTGGGGAAGCCCTACAAGATATTGATTGGGTAAATTCCATGCAAGAATAGCTGAATCAGTTTGAAATAAGTCAAGTATGGCACTTTGTACCCAGGCCACTAGACAGATCAATGATTGGCACCAAGTGGGTCTTCAGGAACAAGCTCGATGAGGATGGAACTGTTACAAGGAATAAGGAAAGACTAGTTGTTCAAGGGTATAGTCAAGAAGAAGGAATTGACTATGATGAGACCTTTGCCCCTGTGGCAAGACTGGAGGCAATCAGACTTATTATAGCATTTGCTGCACACATGGAATTCACTCTTCATCAGATGGATGTTAAGAGTGCCTTTCTCAATGGCTATTTGAAGGAGGATGTATTTGTCAAGAAGCCTCCGGGTTTTGAAAGCAAGGAGTCACCTGACCATGTATACAAAATCGACAAGGCTTTGTATGGTCTCAAACAAGCACCAAGAGCATGGTACGAACGATTATCAAAATTCCTGCTAGAACATGGGTAGAAACGAGGCAAAATTGACAGTACCTTGTTCTTAAGGGAAAAGGGTAAGGATCTCCTGGTTGTGCAAATATACGTGGATGATATTATATTTGGGGCGACTTCTGAAAAATTGAGCAAGGAATTTGCTATGCTTATGGGGAGTGAGTTTGAGATGAGTATGACGGGTGAGATAAACTTCTTATTAGGCTTGAAAATCAAGTAAAACTCAAATGGAACAATGATCCACCAACAAAAGTACGTGAAAGAATTGCTCAAGAAGTTTAAAATGGAAGAATCAAAGGAAATAGACACTCCCATAGCCACAACTACAAAATTAGATGTGGATGAACATTGTTCATCCGTTGACCAAAAGCTATACAGAGGGAAGATTGGGTCTCTATTATATCTCACTGCCAGCAGACCTGATATTGTGTTCAGCGTGGGACTGTGTGCTAGGTTTCAGGCAAATCCAAAGGAGTCCCACCTCACTCCAGTGAAGAGAATTTTGAGATATTTGAAAGGCACCACTGATTTGTGCCTTTGGTATCCTAAAGGTAGTAATTTCGACCTTGTAGGGTATGTTGATGCTGATTATGCAGGTTTCTTGGTTGACAGAAAAAGTACTTCAGGTATGGCTCACTTTCTGGGCTCATGCCTTGTGTTTTGGGCTACCAAGAAACAAAATTCAGTAGTCTTGTCTATTGTTGAGACTGAATATGTGGTTGAAGCCTCCTGTTGTGCTTAGTTGCTATGGATCAAGCAACAACTCATGGACTTTGGTATAGATGTGGGATGCATTCCTATTTTTTGTGATAACACTAGTGCCATTAGTATGACGAAGAACCCGGTTCATCATAAGAGAACTAAGCACATAGATGTTAGGCACCATTTTCTGAGGGATAACTATGAAAAAAGAATGATCTCAATTGAATTTTGAGCTACTGATCAACAAATTGCAGATATCTTTACTAAAGCACTGAGTAGGGAGCATTTTGAGAGAAACATGCTTGAATTAGGGATGATTAAAATCACCTGATTGAAACTAGAAACACTAACATAGATAATCAACCAGTCTAATCATTGCTCAGCATTATGACTTTACTGTCATACTCTCTTTTCATGTATTAATATGATTATCTAGTTGCTAATGATGTTTCTCTATCTTTGTAAATTGAGGCAAATTAAGGACTTTAACATGATGAACCTGGTTCATCTCTGCTGGTTCATCTGATTGACAAGGTACGTGCTCATCTCCATACAATTATTGAACTAATTACAGTCACACATGAGCAAGATTCTATATATATTTGGTTTATTTCAAATTCTTTGTACTAATCCCTAAATGAACCCGTTCCAAGAAGTCACATCAGTACTCAATTAGCCGAGAGGTAGGGAACTCTTAACGGTCTAATCAATGACACTCCTACAACTATTAGACTTCCAGTTGAATAAATGTTCTACCCGTTGTAAAATTAATAGCCATATCCTATATAAGGGTCATCATTACTCTCCTCTTCATAAAGTAACCGTCCAACCAATATCATTAGTCTTCAAACCCAAAAAATGATCACTCTTTCTTTTCTTCCTAACATCACTCATAGTTATGTCTTCACCGCCATTTGCTTCTTCTTCTTCATCACCAAATCGTGATTATGATGGAGGGAACTATGAATCAGATTCAAATTCTCCATCTATATACAGTTCTCAATCATCCTGAAAACCCTCCTGTTCCAGAACCCACATCTAACCCTAACCCAGCCCCTCGTGGTCGTCGTGTAAAGGTTCTTGCCAGAAAATCAATGGCTTCTGGGTCACGTGCAAAATTCTTGGAGGCAATTCTGTAGGCTGAAAGGATAAGAATTTTGAATCATCAAGTGAATCATTTAAATCAGCCAACGAGAATGAAGCACCTGGTTCATCAAATTCTGAACAAGGTAATCTCGAGGCAATTTTTGAGTCTGTTAATGCTGAGAACAGGTTTGTTCTGGTTGGGTCGGTAGTTGATGTTGAAGTGCCTAGTAGGCAAAGAAAATTGGAAAAAGGTAAAATTCTTGAGGGAAAGGGATTTGGGGAGGATGGTACTACATTGACTCTTTGTGGTCCCATTCCTGAGAAGGTTGGAGAAGATGTCTCAGAGTTAGGGGGAAGTGTAGTCGAGGAAGCAGCGGCAGGTCTAACAAGCTTAAAGAAAGGAGTAGATGAACCTGGTTCATCTGGGGACGAGACATTGGCTGACAGGCTAAGGAAACTGGGGGAGTCCTATAACCCCAAGAAAAGGAGGACTCACAAGTCCAACAAGGCTACTAACCCAGTTCCTTCCAAGAAGATAAAAGCTTTTGAGTTGCTGATGTTCCTGTTCCTAAGGTGCGTGCTACACGTAGTGCTGTGAGAGAGGAAGAAGAACCATTTGAGAAGGTGATGTGTGGCTATAATTCATGGTTTAACACATTATGTGCCTTACATTTTATGTGCGTTAATGATAAAAATACACTTCGTATGGGCATAATGGAGTCTGTTTCATGTGTTGGTGAACTGGAGATGGAAGTCGAGCTAAATGGATGCATAAACGTCAAAAATACGCTCAAGAGTCGAAAAGGAGTGAGTCGGGCTATAGCCGGGCGTTTGAGTTGTAAAGCCTGGTCATACCAGGTTATAGCTGGGTTTTTGGGCTATAAAGCCTGGTAGGACCAGGCGTTTGGGGGGCGTTTGATCCCTAACGCCAGGCCTGGCCAGGCTTTATCCGGGTGTTTGGGCCATAAAGCCTGGTCCCTGGTCCGGTCCAATCCGAGTTTTGAAGGTTTTAAGTGTTTCCCGATTTGAATAGAAGTCTCGTACATGTTTAGGGTTTGTCCCAAACATATAAATAGACCCAAAAACACAACTTTGAGGAGGGATGCCATTAGAGATAAGAGAATCCTGTGGAATACTACTCAGCAAAGCAAAACATTGATTTTTACATCCTTTATTCATTACTTTGTAGTTTAATTGTGCAAGTTATTTTGGAGTTGATTATTATGAGCATGATTAGCTAATTTATTTAATCTAGGGTTTTGGTGAAACCTGTCGGGGGATAAACTTATTGTGATATTGATATAGCTTTGATTGGTTGATTAAACTCTATTTGTTCAACTACGTTCTTATTGTAATTGATTGAAGGGCTCTCAATTAGTTGTTCCTATTTATTATGTATCTACTTGAGAGAGAGTGCATATTTAG
>ML347191.1:0-13588 GCA_005239505.1 Nicotiana paniculata | reverse complement strand
AATTGCTAGTTATTATTATTGTCAATAGAATTAGTAAAACATCACCAATTTATACTAAAAAGTTTTGAGAGAATTGATTGAGTAAAAATTGCGTATTCTAAAGACTTGATTGATATTCCCTGTGGGATCGACTCTGGGCCTAATAACCCGGATTATATTTGCAAGGTTGAAAGGACTCAATGAAACAAAGTTGAAAAGGCTTGGAATGATGAAAAAAAAGGGGGAGAAAAATGAGCTTCAAGTAAAAGAAAGAGCGATAATGAGTCTCTCTAAGTTCCCCAAGGAAGAGAAAATGACTCAAAGAGTCAAGAAAAACATGATCCAAAGTGTGAAAATGGATTGCTTAAGGAAAGATGTTCTATCATAGTTCATCATGCCCGAACCTGATCCAAAAAGCCTTCATTACATCCCGTTAAAGCCCTACAGGATCTCAAGTTGAGTGAGCTTACATTAGTGGTGATTTACACGAGGGCAAGCCTATGGTACTTAGAGCCGGACTTGTGGCATTCTTTTGAGAGTGAAGAGAGCACTTCTTGATAATCCCGATCTTGAGCATACATTCTATATGGATAGATGAGCCCATGGAGAGTATAGGAGAAAGAGTCTGGGATCCACAGTGACTTACGTGAGAGCGAAGCTCTTTAATGAATTGAGTCAACTCTTGAAGCTTTGGTGTCACATTAACATTGCATAATGTTGTGAATAATGCATTTGTGTTGAGGGTAATTGTTAGTCCCAATTGAAGCTTGATGAAGTCACATTTGAACAGCTGAAATACTTTTTATTTTTCTTATAGAGGTGGGAGTTACCTTATTTGCTTGAGAACAAGCAAAAGCTTAAGTTTGGGGTAGTTGATAACTAGGAATTTTTACCTACTATTTATCTCGTTTGCTTAGATTTTGGGACAAAATTGCACTAAGGTACTCCCGGAAACTAATGCAAGGTGCTTAAATTACAGGTTTTGAGTAAAATTGAGGAGAATGGCTAAATATAACTCAAACATGGGCCAAGATTGCACAACCCAAGAATCCAGCAAAAGCGCTGAGAGCGGTATTAGTTCGCTGCAGCAGAAGACGTTCTGCTGTAGCGAAATTCTGTCAGCGTCTGCGGATTGAAGTTCAGAGAGGTGTGTTTTGGAGCTTTTGGAACCGCTGACAGCGCAAAAATTACGCCTGCAGTGCTTTAATGTCCGCTGGAGCTCTCAATAATCCGCTGGGAGCGGAATACCAGGTTCAGAGAGCTGTTAAAAATGATCCTCCACAAGAGCGTGGTCAGCGCTAAAATTCTGTTGTCGCACTTTCAAGATCCGCTGAGGCACTCAATATTCCGCTGGAAGCACAAACAAGTTTAAGAGAACTGACAAGTCAAGAAACGCGGTCCGCGCTTATATTTTCGCGGTCGTGGAATCCATTCCGCTGAGGCGTTCAGTATTCCGCTGACAGCGGAATTTTCGTAGGGGCAATTTTGTCCAGTATGTTCATTTGTGTATAAATACTTCTTTTTCTCATTTTTTAAGGGGGAGATATTTTAAGGAGCTTGTGAATAGTATCTTTTACCTTTTTGAGTAATTTTAGCATAGATTCTACTCTTAATCTTAGATTTTATCTTTGTAATCAACATCTATGGCTTTAATTTCATCTTCTATTTTGATTTCTTATATGAAAATGAGTAGCTAGACCCATAAGCTAGGGTTGTGACCCAACCCTAGTGTGAGTATCTAATGGGTCTTCAATTTTAGGGTCTAATTGTGATTGGGTTTGTGATATTTAGTTTACTTCATGCTTAATTAATTGAATTAGTGGTTGCGAACACTGATTAATGCTTTTTTTACTAGGGTTACTCTTGATAAAGATAACCCAAGCTTAGGTAAAATAGGCTAACAAGGAATTGGGGTGAATTCAATAGATTGATAGCCCCAATTAAAGGGTAGAAACTAGAGATAGTAATACCCGACTTGAGCCATTTCATTTGCTTTGTTGAAACACCCAATTCGGCTTGAGGAAGACAATTCAGGCAAAGTCACCTAAACTACCGAGAGGTATTGGGTGAGTAATTTAGTGTGAGGTTATATCACGAGCCCATGACCATAAGTTTATCCGAGATTTTAGATCCCGTTAGATACTCGCCTAGGGGAAAGTTGCATTCCCAATGCCCTTAAATACCTGATAAAATCCCACAAAAATATTGTAGCTAGCTTGATAGTAGTAATATTTAGCATTAAACTTAGTATAGAATCAAAACAACTCATGTCTAGAAGAGTAATTAAGAACAATACACATTTCTAAATCGGATAGAAACTCGACTCCAACTATATAACTCCCTGTGGATTTCGATCCCGATCCTATCGGGTAAAAGCTACATCGACCTTGCATTGCCATTCTGTAGTGGTATAGGTGGGCTTCAATCAATTACCTTGGTCGACATATCCGCAGGATTTTCACTCGTGTGAATCTTCTTGACCTGTAATAATTCGTTCTCCACTTGCTCACAAATCCAATGATATCTCACATCAATATGTTTTGTTCTTGCATGGTACATAGAGTTCTTGCTCAAGTCTATTGCACTTTGACTGTCATAATAGACAACATACTCCTTCTGATGCAAGTCAAGCTCTTGAAGGAATCGTTTAAGCCATATCATCTCCTTGCTAGCTTCAGTAGCAGCAATGTACTCTAGTTCAGTTGTAGAGAGTGCGACACACTTCAGCAACCTTGATTTCCGTGATATAGCTCCCCCTGAAAAAGTAAACAAATATTTAGTAGTGGATTTTCTATTATCAATGTCACCTGTCATATCAGCGTATGTATAGCCCTTCAAGATTGGATCAAATCTTCTAAAACACAAGCATTCATCAGAGGTTCCTTTTAGATACCTGAGTATCCACTTTACAGCTTCCCAATGTTCTTTCACGGGATTGTCAAGAAACCTACTAACGACACTGACGGCATGGGCAATATCAAGTTTAGTACATACCATTGCATACATTAAGCTCCCGACGGCTGATGAATATGGAACTTTATCCATGCTTTCTTTATCATCCTTCGTTGTAGGACACATTTTCTTGCTCAACTTCATATGACCAGCAAGAGGCGTGCTAGTTGGTTTATCACTCATCATGTCGAAGCGTTTAAGCACACGTTCAATGAACTTGTTTGTGACAGCAACAACTTTCGATTTGTCCTATCTAGGACAATCTTCATCCCTAGGAGTTGTTTTGTTGGACCCAAGTCTTTCATGTCAAATGACTTGGACAAATCTTACTTCAACTTGGCAATCAGCTTCTTGTGTTGTCCTACGATCCGCATGTCATCCATATACAACAACAAGATGATAAAGTTATTGTTAGAGAATTTTTTTATAGTATACACATGGATCTGAAAAAGTATTTGTGTACGTTTGACTTCTCATGAATGAGTCAAACTTTTTGTACCACTGCCTAGGCGCTTGTTGCAGCCCATAAAGACTCTTTTTCAACTTGCACACCATGTGTTTTTTCACGTTTACTTCAAAACCTTTTGGCTGCTCCATATAGATCTCTTCTTCCAAATCTCCATGCAAAAACGCAGTTTTCACTTCCAACTGCTCCACTTCAAGATCTAGGCTAGCTCCAAGCTCAAGATTGTTCGAATAGAAGTCATTTTGACAACAAGTGAGAAAAATTCATCAAAACCAATACCTTTCTTCTGTTCAAAACCTTTTACCACTAATTGAGGTTTGTGTCTGACCAGCTTGTCGTTTCCATCTCTCTTAAGCTTAAAGACCCACTTGCACTTGAGCGGTCTTTTTCCTTTTGGAAGTTCAACCAATTCATACGTATCATTCTTTTGTAGAAAATCATCTCTTCTTGCATGGATTCCATCCACTGGATTTGTTCGGGATGAGATAGCACCTCCTTGAAATTCTCTGGCTCCCTCTTATCAGTGACGAGAATATACTCCGAAGAAGGATACCTTGTGGACTTTACCTTCTCTCTTTCAGATCTTCTCAAAGGTTGTTGTCCTTCTTCTTCTTCTTGTTTCTCTCCTTCTTCCTTTTGTGGACTAGGGTGCTCCCCCTGCTCAACAACCTCTTCATCTACATCTTCTGTGTGCCATTCTTCACCTGTGGAAGGGTTACGTATAGGTACAATAGGAGTAGTAAAAAAGTTAGTAACAGTACCATTATCATTTTCGACCTTTGTTGATTGATCAATATCAATCCCGATCACATTTTCTCTTAAGATCACATCTCTTCTTCTGATGAACTTTTTCCTTTCTGGGTCCCATAATCTGTAGCCGAACTTTTCATCTCCATAATCTATGAAGATGCAAGGAATAGCTTTGTCATCCAGCTTCGTTCTCTGCTCCTTCGGCACATGTGCAAAAGCTTTACATCCAAACACTTTCATATGGGAGTAGGACAGCTCTTTGTTGATCCAGACTTTCTCTGGAATGTCAAAATCCAATGGAACTAATGGACTTCTGTTAATCAAGTAACAGGTTGTGCGAGCTGCTTCACCCCAAAATGACTTAGGTAGTTTTGCCATTTTAAGCATACTTCTCACTTTTTCAACTATGGTACGATTCATCCTTTCAGCTACACCATTGTGTTGTGGGGTTCCAGGAACTGTCTTCTCGTGTCTGATTCCATGGCTTGAGCAGTAGTCTTCAAAATCCTTTGAAGTATACTCTCCTCCATTGTCTGTCCTGAGACGCTTTAATTTTTGACATGTCTCTCTTTCCACCAAAGCATGGAATTTCTGAAATACTTGAAATACCTGGTCTTTGGTTCTCAAGAAATAAACCACAATTTTTGTGAAACATCATAATTAAATGTGAGAAAATATTTCTTACCTCGCATTGATTCTACATCTATTGGACCACAAACATCAGAATTTACTAAATCAAGTATTTTCAATTTTTTTTCCATGAGTTGCTTGAAATGATACCCTGTGTTGTTTTTCAAATAAACAATAATCACAATAATTCATAGTTGTACCTTTTGCAAATGAGATGAGTGACTTTTGGATAGGATCTGAAGTCCCTTCTCACTCATATGGCCCAATCTCTGGTGCCATAAATCTGTAGGTGTATCATCTACAGCCGCATGTAGTCTATCTTTACATATCTCAGCGGTTGTCTTGTACAATGTACAGGGAACAACTCCTTTAGCAATAACCAATGATCCCTTGGTGAGTCTCCACTTACTATTGGCGAAGTGATCTCGTACTCGTCTCGATCTAGAGCGATCCCTGAAATCAAATTCATTCGCAGATCTAGTATGTGATGCACATCTTTTAAAACTAATGTGCATCCGACATTTGTCTTGATACAAATGTCGCCAATCCCCACAATCTTTGAGTGACTAGTATTTCCCATCTTGACCATTCCAAAGTCTCCTGCTTTGTACCTACAAAAGAATTCTCTTACGGGTGTGGCATGGTAGGATGTTGTCGTGTCAACCACCCATTCTGACTCTTGGCTTTCTAGGTGCATGAATTCCTCCTCCTCGTGAACGAAGAGAACCACCGAATCATCGTTAAGCACTGCAGCAGTTGTGTTGTCATCATTCTTCTGGCCATTGCTCTCGCCTCGACCTTTCTTTGGGCAATATCTTTTGAAGTGACCGGGTTGACCGCAACTGTAGCAATTTCTACCCTTTGATCGGTTCCTGGACTTTCCACGAGCTTTGGATTTATCACGGCTACTCGATGCTCTATAAAAACTTCTTCCTATGTTTTCCATGATAAGAGTCTGCCCCTGATTTTTGGGCTTTTTCCTCATTTTATCATTGAGTAGGATGGCTGATGTGACCTTCTTTAAATCGATGGTATCTCTACCATTAAGGATGGTTGTTGCCAAATTATCATAGGAAGATGACAACGAGTTTAGAAGCATGATAGCCTTATCTACTTTAGTGATTGTTTCTCCAAGGTTTGCCAGTTGTGTGATTAATTCATTGAACATATTTAAATGGGACAAGAAATTTGTACCTTCACTCGTATCGATGGCATAAAGATGCTTTCTCAAAAAAAACTTATTTGTTAAGTATTTGGACATGTATAGACTTTTTAGTCTTTTCCAAATACCACATGCACTATTTTCATCCCCGACATTATTGAGTATTTCATCGGACAAGTGCAATCTGATAGCACTTGCCGCCTTCTTATCCATGTCTTCCCATTCCTCGGCTTTCATGGTTTCCAGCTTTGCCTCTTTTCCATCTAGTGAAATGTCTAACCCTTGTTGGATGAGCATGTATTTCATCCTATTTGACATATAGAGAAACTGTCATTACCGTTGAATCTTGTTACTTCATACTTTACTCCTGACATCTTTTTTTGTCACTGAGTAAAATTAACTATAACTAATATTTCTGTGAATGAGCAGAACCTGTGCTCTGATACCAGTTGTTGGGAAAATTAACACCCACAGAAAAATATTCACGGTATACAACTATAATAAATGTGGATTACTAAAATACTATAACCAACGGTATTAATAAGGGAAACAAGGACACCGAGATTTCTACGTGGAAAACCCTCCTGAATAAGGGGGAAAAACAGCTCGAAAGGAGAAACTGATTTTATATATAGCAAGAATTTTACAATTTGTGGTACCAATTAAAATACTCCATTACCACAACACACTCAAAAATAATAAACCTCTTTTGATTTTTTCCACCTCACTATAAATACTGCTCAAACTCTTATAGTTTCCCTTGCAGAGTATTTTGCTTCTTACTCTGTAAATCACTCTTTTTGTATTTGTTTTGGTGTAATTACAAATGAAAGTCGAGGCACCTCTTATAGTTGCAGAATGCCTATAATGTTGTACGTAATGACATCAATATGTACTGCAAAAGTCAACTTCTACATGTGGAATCAACAAAAAATTGCCTGCCCAAATCTTTTCTATTGTTGATTTGGTTGGCTTGAAATCTCAAAGCCAAAGGTAATTTATCTTCTTTCACATGGAACACGGGATAAACCCAATACATCTAACCACCATCCCAAATTGTTTCATCCGCATGTCGTATCTTTAAAAAAAAGGAAGAAAAAGAAATGAGAGTCCTATCGGTGAAAACCCATATGGGCATTGTAAGGTGACAGTGAGCAGAGAAATGAGAGAGTCTTATGAGTGAAAACCCAAATGGGTACCATAGGGTGACGGTGAGTAGATAAATGAGAGAGGTCAGTTAGCGAAAACCCGCAAAGGGCGCTACTAGCCGAATGAGGGTCTTCGATACCCCGACATGAGCACGACCAAGACAGTTTCAAGATGAACCTTTGCGACGGATTTTGAGAATTAGACAGCTCAGACAGATCTGGCGTCCAGTCCAAAATGCATGTCATGATTCATTGAAGTCGGCACATACTTCCAGATAAGTCTGCCTATTCCTTTCCCCGAAAGGGACGCCTTTTGTTTAAGCACACTTCTTTTTCACCTTCAATTATTCTATTTTTACCCATAATTTTTCTTTAAGTCCATTTCTGTCTAATCTTTCATCAAAAGCGAAGCAAAGAAATGGCTGCAAAACAGGCTACAGTTTCCCCGTATTATCGAGCACAATTTGGGGCATATCTGGCATTGACAAAGGCGTGATCCATTTGTGATCTAATTTGATAAGTAAAACAAGGTGTCTCAAAGAAACTGAAAAGGTTTCCTAGCAAGACTTGCCTCATGAGAAAAGTTGATAAGCACTGCAGACACAAATCGGTACTAAGTGCAAGACAACTGAGTTTTATTTTTAAAGGAAATTGCATTGCCTCAGAGACAGAGGTAGCAATACCAAGGACGTATGGGTGTGAAACAGTTGGGGGAAACATTGGAAAGCCAAGGTCTCCAGAAAATGATACAGATCAGCCGAGCATCTCGGTACCATACTGATAGAATCAGTTTTTCAACTGCGGAGAGGCCGTGATAGAGTATCCGAGAACCTCATTACCATACTGAGAGAATTAGTTCTTCAACAACGCAGTGGCCATGAATTCAAACCACAACAGGGTATCAAGGCCACAAACCAACCACCACTTTGAAAACTCATAAATTTTTCTTTGTTTGAAGCAGGGACAAGGTAGTGCAGAATGACAATTCTCAAAGGGTGAATGTCACCAAACGTAAGTTCCTTAAAATCTCCATTTTTCTTTTATTTCCAGCATACATCACTATTGTCCATATCTCCCATTTTCGGAGCTTAACTCAGGTAGAATCGTTTTGCCTAGGGGGATCTAGCTCATAGTTGCGGGTAGAGGTACTCTTCGCTCATGTCGTTTTCGTAGCTTAACTTAGGTAGGACCATTTCGCCTAGGGGGATCCAGCTCATAGTTCCGGGCAGAAGTACTCTTCGCACAGGCCTATTTACATATCTTAATTCAGGTACAAACCTTTTCACCTAGAGGGATTTAACACTTTATCAGTAATACAGGGTGTCATCCCCTGGTTACACTCCTTTCAGTAACATAGGGCACCAACCCCTGGTTACATTCCTTTTCAGCATTACAGGGTGCCAACCCCTGATTACATTTTCATTCTATCTCAGTAATACATGGCACCAACCCCTGGTTACATACTTTCCTAGTGACACAGGGCGCCAATCCATGGTTACTTTCCCTTTGAGTAATACAGGGTACCAACCCCTGGTTACATACTTTCCTAGTGACACAGGGCGCCAATCCATGGTTACTTTCCCTTTGAGTAATACAGGGTACCAACCCCTGGTTACATTTCCTTTCAGTAATACAGGATGCCAACCCCTGGTTACATTTCTTCCAGTAGTACATGGTACCAACCCCTAGTTACTTTCCCCTCCAGTAATACAGGGTGCCAACCCCTGCTTACATTTCCTTCCAGTAATACAGGGCGCCAACCCCTGGTTACGTTTCCTTTCCAAGTAGTACAGGGTTCCAACCCTGGTTACATTTCCTTTCAGTAATACAGGGTACCAACCCCTGATTGCCTATCCTCTTGGTAACGTAGGGTATACAATCCCTCGTTACAAAATATTATCTCTTTTAGCTAGTTTATTCTACTGTTTCTGTGTGCCTTCCAATAAATTATATAGTTTACAGCTTTCTCTAATAACTCACAAAATTTTTCCAGTCCAAACTAGGGCAGAAAATTTTGTTCGTTTGTTCATCTTTGATGGCTTTTCAGGCCCCGCCGTAGAACACAGGTGATGGTTAAAGCTTGCGGATTTCAGTTTCTCATCAGAAGAAAGAAGTCTTTCGATCACAAGATAGTTGGAGTTAACATTGATAATATATCAACAATCCAGCTTCTCAAATTTCATTTTTCCAAATTTTGATCAGGAAATAAAGCAATCAAGAATGAGCCATAGTTATAATCTTTTCTTTAAAGAGCATCAAGATCCAATCTAAGGTCAACACAGGCGAGCAAGTCAAGAATCAGGATTTGACTACAGAAGACACATAGATAGGAATTTTGTAACTATAGTTTGCAGACACGTGTAGTTCTCTTCTCTTTTACCTTTGATGTAAGTAGCGAGTAACAGTAACAGCGACAACAGCAGTAGCAGCAACAACAGTCTTAAATCTTGTGTTTGGTAGTCCCAGCTACCAAATTTTCCCAAAACTACACTGGCCAGATTCCTTTATAGCCAAGGATATATAGGCAACCTCGGAAGCAAGATTCGGTCACCATTTTTCAAAAATCGCTTCCATTAGAGTGATATGTGAGCAAAAATTAGCTATGGCATTCACTTTTCTTTGCACGAAAACACTTCATGTTCTCAAGTAAAGAGGGGCGGCTGTGAATACCTAAGTTTTGCACCATTTAAATTCTCCTAAAGTTGTTAGTGTCAATTTTCCTTCAATCGTTATTTTTCTTATATTTTTGTGCATTTTTAATTGAATTTCTTGTTATAAAAATACCAAAAAAACAATTTTCTATACTTTTCTTCTGTGTGTGCTCTTTTAATTGACTAACTATTTGATAAGTTAATCAAATTGATTTCTCATATAATTAATCCAATTGTTAGCTAATAAGTTTTATTAGGTTTATTTTTTAGTTGGCATTTAGGTTAATTATATTATAGTTTAATAAGATAGGATTCAAGGAAAATGGTTAAAATGGAAATGATTTAAGTGGCCAAAAGTGCAATGGCTAATCCATAAAAGGGCTGCCAGTAGATCATGAAACGACGTAGTTTAGTACTTAAACTATGTCGTTTTGACAAGTAAATGTGGGATAAAATCTCATCCCTCCATTCTTCTTGATCCAATGGCTTAGATCCATTTCCCACTCCAAATATAAAGCTCCAAAAATCTGAAATTCTTCTCATTTCACTCCATAACCAAACCTTAGCTCCCTCCTCACTCTCTCTCTTGTCCGCCGCCACTGCCACCCTTCACTGCCGCGGTGCTGGCTCCAATCCACCCCAAAACTTCACCCAACCTTCCTCTTTTCATCCCCAACACTAATCAAAGCCTCAAATCCTTTAATTCTCTCTCAAACTCCACGAATTTTAGATCTAGGAAACCTTAGCCGCTATTTTTAGGCCAAGATTCTTGAAGCTCCGGTCACCACCACCATACCACACATGCATCAGTGGAAAAGGCTCCACGATACCTACCATTTCCCCTTGTTATTCACCCGAAATTCCGGCAACCACCCCACTGTCGCCGCCTCTGCCGCCAGCCAGCCAGCCACCTCCACCGGCCACCCCACTGCCCGGCCTCTATTGTTACACCATTGTCGCACCAGTTCTCATCTATTTCAGCATATTCAACCCAAAGACACATGTTTCCTTTTGGTACGACGCTGAGTTCAATGAAATTAGCGTCTATCGAAATGAAACGAGCGTTTCAAGGTTGGACAGCAGCCAATTGGCATCCTCAAGATCATCTCGTTGCTTGATTCGCGGTCGAATGCCCTCGATTGGTATAAACCTTACTTCTTTTCTTTTATCTTTATTAATGTTGTTGTTATGTATGTGCGATTGAGTATTAGTCCTTAATTATTTTTGGTTCTTCGACCTAGCCGGTCGACTATTTTGTATGAATTTGTTAAATGTGAATTTCAGTTCTTCGACCTAGTCGGTTGAGTAGTTTGTTGTTGTCTATTAAGTTCTGATTTTTTGTTCTTCCACCTAGCCGGTCGATAGTTAAGCCTTTATGTTGATTTCATGAAAAACCAAAAAGATTAGTTAAATTGTTTATATAGTTGTTATTAATCGTGATAGTTTAACGATGTTTGTTTAGTTTCCGTTTCGAGCATTGGCTTGTAAAATTCAGTTTGTTGTTACATGTTGGTTTGCATAAATCGAACTCATTCTAATCTAGTTTGTCTGAATACTTAGTTCGATTACATTTTGAGTCTTGTTTCTACTTTGCTAGTTCATATTTGGTTGAGATTTGAGTGTATAAGTTGAATTTCAGTCATGTATAGATAAAAGATGAATAGTTGAGTTTAAAGTACATGGTTGTTGGGTACTTTACTGTTCAAACATGCTGGAAATGCAACTGCTATATTTTGTGTCAGAATTTGGTAAAAAATGGACTGTTTTGGCACACAAAAGTTAGTCCTTTTGGACAAATTTTTGGTGAACTAAAATCTGACCAAAATGACTTATTTTTCCTACTTAATAGTTCATTCTTTTACACTTGGACAGTTTTTAGAGTGGCTTGAACACACAATCTACTACACAATTGCTGAACTTTTTACAAACTAAAAAAACACAAACTTTGAGAGTAAAATCAGCAGCTAAACATATCCAATAGCAAGCTGAAAATTCCGAGATCGTTGTTGCGTTTCTGGGCTTCATCACTAGGGGTGGGCATAAAATCTGAAAAACCGAATTCCGAACCGAACCGAGTTAATTCGGTAATTCGGGTTCGTTTATTTCGGTATTTCGGTCTAATTCGGTATTAATTTTTCGGTATTTCGGTTCGGTTCTTGGTATTACAATTTTAAAAACTCGGTATATCGAAATACCGAATATACCGAAATTTTAAGTATATTTTTTTTTGGACCCCACATATACCCACCCAGTGCCCAGCACCAGCCCCAGCCATTCCTATGTAGTTCCATTTCCTGTCGGCCCAGCCCCCAAGCCCAAACCCAACTTAGAATCTCAGTTCTCAAACGTAGGAGTTAGGTTAGGAGATTTCATATTTTTCATTTCTTCTCTCTCAGACTCTCACCGTCTCAGTTAGGTTAGAGTTAGACGCGCAGTCACTCACTCTTCACTCTTCAGTTCTATTCCTCACGACTCCACCCACGCCGACCGCTGCAATTCGTCTTCTTCACGACTTCACCCACGCCGGCCAAACCACCAGAGAACACAAGAAGTAAGTAAACACCATCTCAATCTTCTAATTCCCTTTTTCTTTCTTTTTGTATATACAATTTTTACCATTTTTAATTTCATTTTTGTTTGTTTGGTTTTTGTCATTTGGTGTGAAAATGCAGCCGCGTTGGTGATTCTGAGTTCCGGCTCCTCTCTCCTCACCCCTCACTCAATCATTGTATTATTTCGAAGCTCAACGCTCCGTCCAGGTTCATATGAATTTTCTATGATCTTTAGTTTGTGATTGTTTGAGATTTCTTTTTATATTTTGTGAATTCTGCTTGATTTTGAAGCATTTGAGAAAGAATTTTTTAATCTTGGATAAAGAGGGATCTCAAAAGCAGCGACTAAGTCTAAACAGACGAATTTCTATCACTAAGAACTCCAACAGTTACTTTAATTTCATGCATCAAAATTTAGTATTCACACTGTATTTACTATTTAATGATAGTTTTTATTTTATAATTGAATGGTGATGGTATTTTTCTTATATCAATATTTGTGGATTAAATTCTAAGTTGGTTATCAGCGAGAAGAATAAAGCGATAGCAATAAATTTAGGATCACACAATCTTATACTATCTCTATTTGTATAGATGGCAGATGAACGTTTAAATAATGTTGTNCCTATTACTCAAGATAGCAACGCCAACACCATTGATACTCAAGATTCTAAGAAAAGAAAGGCCATGCAACTTAGATCCAAGTATTGGGATCATTTTGATAAAGTAGAGGTAAATGGGGTTGGTAAAGCAGTGTGTAAATATTGTAAGCAAGCTTTGGCTGCTTACTTGTCTAAGAATGGAACAAGCGGGTTGAAAAGTCATTCGAACAGATGCAAACAATTCCATAAAAATCAACCAAAGATAAATTTTCAATCTTACCAAGGTGATGAAGGATCACTTTGGAAATTTGAGCAACAAGTGATTAGGAGGGCCTTAATTGAGATGATAGTTATTGATGAACTATCATTAAGCTTTGTAGAAAATGAAGGCTTTATAAAGTTTATGAGAAAAGCTCAACCACAATTTCGTATTCCTTCTCATAGAACAATAACAAGGGATTGTTATGAAGTTTACGGCGAATTGGAGCAAAATCTGAGAATGTCTTTTAGAGAAGCACAACCAAAAATTTGCCTCACTACAGACACATGGACTTCAATACAAAGAATAAATTATATGTGTTTGACAGCCCACTTCATTGATAGGGATTGGAATTTGCATAAAAGAATATTAATTTTTTGTCCGATCACTAGTCATAAGGGTGAAGAGATGGCTAATGCTATTTCAAATTGTTTGCT
>MDKI01179118.1:0-55731 GCA_005239505.1 Nicotiana paniculata | reverse complement strand
CACTTCAATGGAATTTTCTCCTTCTCTACTTTGATTCACGAAAATCCCCTTGTAATTGTGTTTAGGAGTCTATTTATAGGTTTAGGGTGAGACCTAACCGTGTAGGAGACTTCTATTTCAACCGGGAAACACTTAAACCCGTCAAAACACGATTTCTGGCCGAACTGGAGACCTGGCGTTTGGACCCAAAGGCCTGGCTAACGCTAGGCAAGGGATGGCGTTTCAGCCCTAACGCCTGGCTAACGCCAGGGTAGGGCTGGCGTTTCATCCCTAACGCTTGGCTAACGCCAGGTAGGGCTTGGTGTTTGGCTATGTCGCCCGGCTATCGCCCGGGTGTCTCCTTTCGCGTATTTTTCGACGTATTTGCATCCTTTTAGCCCCGTTTCCATCTCCACTTCACCTACACATGAAATAAACTCCATTAAGCACATAACAAGTGTAATTTTATCATTAGTGCGCATAAAATGTAAGGTATATCACATGTTAAACTATGCAATTTAGTCTCGCATCACTCTCAAACTTTATTTTAGGGGCCCAGGTGACATCAGTCGGTCTTGGCGTGAGCCCGCTTGTAAGTTCACCCTAAAGGAACTTTAGGTCGGCCATGACCTGGTGAGTGAAAGACAACACTAAATCAAAGAACATAACTCTAGTCATATTCTCACACTCATTGCATTTTATCGCGGTGTAGTCAGCTATTTCCTTTATTATAAGCTTAATAGCACCCTTCTTCTGGAGCAATTATCCAATCTGATTTTCTTGGGATTCCAATACTTGCATGGACCTGTTGTTTCGATTTTGCAAATTCAACACATTCTCTTCCAACTTGTTAATCAATGAATATCAATGCTCTCTCTCCGTCTTACAGTCTTTGACCTGTTGCCCCATTTCGTTTTCGAGAGCGACTAACTCTTCCTTAAAACTGCGGCCTCTTTGTCATAAATTTGATTTGCATGGTGGGATAAACTTGTTTGTTCTTTCGTATCTTTCCCCAATTGGAACATCCTTTCGCAAGCTTTTGAAAAATATTTTTCGGCCTTAGTTAGATTGGCCGTATAGTCGTGAGCTTTTTTCCTCAAGTTAACCATGATTTTTTTGTCCCTTTCACTTCTTACAGGCGTCTCAGCAACTATTCTCATTTCCCAGAGTTGAGCTCGGAGGGATTTATTTTCTTGATTTAACCTTTTCTTCTCTCCCTCATCTTCGGCGGCTTGCAAACCACTTTCAAATTTAATGGCTCTCACCTGATTCTCTAATTTGCTGATGGTGGCCCGGTAATCTTTCTCTTTGGCTACCCAAGCCCACTTCTCTTGCGCTGTATCAACAAACACCTGGACATGGGGCCTTTTAGCCGGCCTTTCGGATTCGTCATTCACTGTGACTCTCTTTCCATACCAAGAAGCATACCCAAGTAAAACCTTTCCCTTAGACAAATCATGTACTCAATTGTTTGGCCCCAAATACTGGCACTCGCTCAAAACTTGATGAACCACATCTTTGGGAAATTGAGCATCAGAGTGGATTTCAACCACATGAATACTAAGGTCCTCATATTTGGGAACTATCTTGTACCTTCCCAATTGTCTCAAAACCCGGTATGGGGCATACGACTGGATACTGCGAAGACCCATCAATAGGAAGTAGGGCCTAGTGGGTGCTATATGAATAATCTCATTAATGGGAGGCCAAGCGAATGTCCATTCTATCATATCCGCGGTCAAAGAACGAAGGCGGGTACTCCAATTCTTGACTCACTATGGAATTACGAATCCAGTCACCCGTGTACCAAATTACTCGATAGAGCTTTGATAGAACCATAATCCATGTATTTGGGACAGTGACAAAGGTGCTCGATCATCCACATCTGTAGTAGAAAATTGCATCCCTCGAAAAAAACTTGGTTCCATCCTTACAGAAGTTCAAGGCTAGGAATATATCCGATATAATCATAGATGCGAGGGTGCTTTTAGCCTGAGTAGTCAAGACATGAGCAATTCCAGCTAGACGCAAGTCAATATGACCATCTTCCCTTAGAAACACCAAAATTCCTAAAAATGCCACCTTGAAGGCAATGCATCTGTGCACCTCCCACTTTGACTGGTTACTTTTACTGTAGAGTCCACTTTTTGGGTTCTCGAATCCCCCTTGATGCCCGTACGACTGGTATAGAAAATGAAGAGTGCGCATTCCACCTGCCAGACTTTCTGTCTTAATCTGTCTATTTATCTTTTGTAAATCTAGAAACTTGTGGGGAGTGACGGTCCTTGGAGACACCAAATACTTGTGCCTCAAACCTTCTGTACTCCCGGCATAGCGTGCCATTTCTTCCAAAGTGGGTGTGAGCTCAAAACCCGAGAAGTGGAAAACATTGTGGGTTGCTCCCAAAATGGCATTAGTGCCTCTATCAAATCACTTATATGCTGAATCATTAACAGTCCGGTGAGCGCCCCAAGTACTGATTGACTCGGCCTCGTCCTTGTTTTCCCAAATCTTCCCGTCACATGTGGAGTGTCAATGGGATCTGGTCCACAACCCTCACATGTGAATTTTGAACAACGCTCTTTCTGCACATTTAAATAGGGAGATTAGATCAAAACATGTTAAATTTGTTTAAAAACTGACCATAAAATATTAATTTAGCATAACCCAAGTCAAAACAAACATAACTACTTCCACAAATATGTCCCTTCAACACTTCGGTAGGGAAGATTTTAAGGTTGTACTTGCTAAGTGGCCTAAATTTTAGGAAAAGGACCATAGGTGGCTATTATTGCAAAAAGGGCCTTCTGGTGCCCCGACTGGACATTTCTAGCTGTTTGGAAAAAATGACGTGACCTAACTTTATTTTTGACAGTTTTATTACATTTTAGTATTTTTGGTTATTTTCGTAAAAGAGGGGCCGAACCCGATGACGGTTGCCTAAGTATCTCATATCCGATGAGAATCAGACCTAGTTCGTAACTTTTGACGAAACGGGAAGAGCATGACTTTTGAAAATACTGGCTCATTTTGCAATAATCACTTAAAAAAATTTGGTACAATTTTGGGATTTTTCCAATACTGAGATATTTCAAAAACCGTGTAAATTTTCTCTCCCCTACCTCTCGATCTTGTTTTTTCTTATTTCTTTCCCTATTCTATAAGATGGTCAACATGCAAGTCGAAACAAATAAATGCGCAAGTAGCACGTAACATGCATTAGGATGGTCTTTTAAATTTGAGTACACATGTCCCAGACGGACCAAACCCCTGTCTTGAGTCCCCAAAGGTAAATTGCATATGATGCAAACAAACGTTCCTACTAGGGATCCGTCATGAGTCTACATTATTATAGGTTTAAATCATGGGGTGTATTGTTCTAGACTTGTATTACCCGAGCGAACAACTCGAGCCGAGGGGAGGGAGGGAGGGAAACGTACCGAGAACCAAAAGGCCATCCGGCTTTGTAGCTGATCCGATCCTCGTTCTAAAATTAGGGATATGACACTCTAATAGAAAAGAAGTCATGCCAGCATGCACTTCTTAGAATATTCAGAAGACACAGAGAGAAAGAGTAGCGTAACAATTTATATACAGTTCACGATAATATCAAAGCGGTAAAGCGGCAATTAACACATTAGGCTCAAACAAGTAATATCAGGCAATCACAAGTAGTAAAGTATAACAGTTATTCTAAGCTTGAATTCTAAACCCCGAACCAGAGATTCTAGGTTATATCCCCAGCAAAGACGCTAGAGCTGTCACACCTCCTTTTTCCAAAGATAAGGAGTTTTTCCAATTAAAGTGACATAATTGAATTGGGATCATTTTTATTTTGATTTATTAGATTCGACACTCAGAATTATTTAATTGACGGTGTTCCTGGTCACTAAATTTGGAGTCCCAATTCAAGAAAGTTTGACTCTATTATGGTCCGAGAAACACAGAAGACCGGTAAGGCTATCCCTTCTTTCTTTTTGGCATGATCCATACGATACAAACGAAACGAGAAAATGCACAATTTTCACAAATGACTCTATTCATTGAAATACTAGAGGTTCCTATGTTCATGATTCCCCATATGTCTTATTATTCTATCGTCTGTTCATGGGTCTCAGAAAATACGTAAGTTGATAAAGTTTATTTCGTGATATTAATCAAAGGTATAATGGTCTTATGACATTTCGAAAGATTTTATTAACGTACTTCTCATGCATTGCATTCATTTATAGATGCACATTGACCCATGCCAAGATGGCGTTATATATGCTTATATATATATATAAGGTTACGACGTTATATATGCACCACCACCTGATTAGTTGGTATACATTGATGATTTGCCCACAGTGGCCGAGGTGATATGATGGGATGCCCTCAGAGGCTTGATGATGTTATGAACACATATACTTATGCATGATATGACATTTATACGCATATGCATGACACTATAAGTATTAAATGATTCACAGAGCTATTCAGACTTACATGCCGAGTATTTAACTCCATGTTTCTCTCATGTCTATTATTTTCTAATTTCATTCCTTACATACTTGGTACATTATATTTACTAACATCCCTTTTGCCTAGGGAAATTGCATTTTATGTCCGCATTCCCGATAGATAGGTTGAGAGTCTTCCAAGTAAGTTATCAGCTCAGCGGAAGGTGTTGGTGCGCTCAATTTGCTACGGAGTTGCCTATTTTGTCAGCATGCATTGGACACATATTGACTGGTATGTCGGGGCTCTGTCCCGGCCTTATCAAGTTTATGTACTCTTAAAGGCTTGTAGACATATGTCATGTACATGAAGGATTTTATAGCCTTGTCGGCCTATGTTTAGTGTACGAGTGATCATTTTGGTCTTATAGGCACGTATGTCTTATGTATAAGTTGGTATTGCATGTTTTATTCTAGTTATATCACGACAACCTTTCCGTCTCATTTACCTATGATAGTATGATATGAAAAGACATGTATGTTGGTACTCGGTTGAGTAAGGTACTGGGTGTCCGTCGCGACTCATCAGTTTGGGTCGTGACAGAAGTGGTATCAGAGCAGTTCTGTCCTAGGGAGTCTACAAGACGTGTCTAGTAGAGTCTTGTTTATGGGTGTGTTGTGCACCACACTTATATGCAGGAGGATACAGGGCATTTAGGACTGTCACTCTTTCTTCTTACTCTAGATCGTGTGGTAGAGCTCAGTTGTAACAACTCAATTTCCTAATATCTATCGTATTCGTAATACAATGATACCTACATCTAGAAAGACAGTTGGTAAGAGATTGCATGTGGTTGAGGAAGAGTTGAGTTACTGGAACTCAATTTTGCATCATTCGTATGATGGATAAATGTGAGGTCTTCATACATGTGTGTACTAAGATGTGTAAGCTTCTTGATAAGGAGCCTTAAGGTAATAATATCTATCCACCCTTATGGTAAAAAACAACGAGATAATCAGAAGTTACAAGTAAAAGAAGCAAGCTGAAGAAGGTTACGAGGTACCTAGTTAATGAAGATTATCAGTATTTACAATTCAGGCAGAGAAATATAAGCCTTTTGAGTTACCTTCAACAATAACAGATGTATGTACAATCATCCATAACCATATCAGATATGCCGTATGAGAGCTAACATATATGGTATAAGAGAAGGAAGGGGTATCAGGATCCGGCTAAGGTTAGAGTAACCCAAAATGGTGGATGGATTGTTTGCGTTAGTTGACATTTCCAAAAGATATTGCAAATGTGCTAATAGATCTCCTTGTGAGACGCGCATATGGTGCACTTTAAAATAATACAGCTAGATATGAGTACTACAAAGATAGGCACTGGAATCTTGGAAGGGGTAAATATTATCTTAGTGTAACTGTCATCCCAAGTAGAGAGAGAATGTTAGGCAACCCGAAGAGCCAGTGGATGGAGCAACGGGAGCTAAAAGCAAAAGAATGTCTTGTTGAAGTTTTCAGAATAAAGTGATAGAAAAAAATGTTAGCAGGGAAATAAGAAGAGAATTATAAAGCATTATGAGTAAGATGTGATACATGATGACAACGGTAGATAAAAAAAATGGCAGTATTACAGAGTCAATAGTCAAGCGAATGAAAAGACGAGAGGTGACGGGCCTTGAGACAACAAAGGAGTATAGTCCGTAAAGTCATATCCTCATTTCGAGAAATAAGTTCGTGACTCTAACATGATTACCAGAAGAAAAAGTAAGACCCTAGAGTAATACAAATCAGTATGGGCTGGTGAACAAGGTAAACTAAACATGAATAAGGTATCATGATAATTTCATATTGAGTTCCAGCGATAATAGAATGGACGACAGAAGAATAACCTTTAAAGGTCATTCAGGAAGACGCTTCCGTAAAGCAAAAAAAGTGAGCAAAGTTAAGCTCAAGGGACTATGTGTGCCAGTTATACTATGTGTCATCCTCGTGAGTAAGGAATTTTGGTATAGAAGGATTATTGCAAGGCGAGTAAGGGTCATCGATGATGTGAGAAGACGCCAAAGATGTAGAGGTAAAACATCTATAGGTAGATCATCGTAGCGCTAATTTTTAGTACTCCCCTAAAGGGGGAATATGGAGTGATGTCGCATTAAGTCATAATTAAGTGGTTTTAGTAATTATGGAATGGAAAAGGAAGAATGCGATAAAAAAGAGAAAAGAGATGAGATTGCACTTATTCAAATCCTACAGATATGCTACTATTCCAGAACATTATGCAAACACGGCGTCAGGGAGAGGAAGTAAGGGTTCCTGCCCAAGATATTTATTGATAGATAAGGAGCCAATAGTATACGTAACTTAAGACAGAGTAAATAACCCAAGAAAGATTACACAAAATATTGATATGAGAATGGGCCAAAGAATAGTTAGAACTTGATTCCGGAAGAGCCTAGTTATGGCTAGACAAGAGGATATAGAAAAATCAACAAAATCATGCAAGATAAACATAGTAAAACCCCAACATAGTAATTCAGTCTCGCAGCTATGACATTGTGACCCTTGAGAAATATTCAGATGGGAGTTGGGGTAGTTTAAGATACTGCATGAGTGTCACAGAAATAAAAGAGAGTTCCACTGGGGAAACAGTTAAAATATCAGTTCAGAAGCAACCATACAAGCACAAAGGTGTGGAGGTAAGTAACTACAAATAATTATAGGCGAGGAAGGACATCAAAAATTTCGTCGAGTATTTAATGTAATAAGCTCGCAACTTTACCAGAATCAGAGTGTCTTCCCTATGTACTACAACGAAAGACTAGCTGAGGAAATAAGGAAGACGGCTTCATCCTAAGCACAGTCACCTAAAGAGGAAATGGTCTTGTAACAACAGTCTTAAAACAACATTGTATGCACTCTATAAGAAAGTGGCACCTACCGTGGCTAATGAACGGGAAGAAGTAAAATCAAAAGTGATATTCAAGATCATACAGGTTATATGAAATTCCAATATGTGTGGGCACTAAGATAAGCCAAGTATTCATGCATCAAGTGAGAACGACCAGGAAAAGTAATTGCTTACATTTAAAAAGAGTTGAGAAGGAATGCAAGGAATTATTCGATTAAGGATCCAGAGTTAGTTACGTTATGAATGCACTTAAGGTTTGAGAGTATTATCCATTCAGCATATATGTTGACAATCATATAGCCGTAGAAGACTCATGTATAAGTTAAAAGAAAGAACTGAGTCCAGGTCATAGACAAAAGATTGAATTGTTAGAAGATTGTATCATGGATATTCCATAGCGTCCATGAAAGGCTAAAGTAATAACTAATACCATGAGCCGCAGATCGGAAGATAGATGAAGCCTACATAAAGGCTAATCAGAGGGAAGGGGAAACAAAAGAGTTACATCAACTAAGTAAATCGGGAGTCTGATTATTGGACCTAGAAAAATTATAGAAATGATAAGAACATTGCAGAATCACTCTTAATATCAGAGGTACAAGAGAGATAGTACAGTAGCCATATTCTATAACGGCTCTATGATAAAGCTAGTTAGAAGAAGTACCAGCCTCATAAGAAGTCAGTATGAAGCTCCCACCGGATTGTGTATGCACATGTGGTGCAAGTATTATAATAGAGCTTCAATTTGTGGATGTGAATTATACCTATGTGGAAGGGAGGTCATGAAAGAGATAGAAGATGTGGTGCGAGATTTTAAGGTAAGTATTATAAAAGCAAATAACGTACGATATACTCAGGTGTAGAAGGTTGTGAATAGTCCATATTTCATATAGAGGGATAGAAGCGTTGGGATTCAGTATCAAGGAATGATAACGGTGTCATTAGTGGAATATCTAGGTACTGAGAGGTCTAGTTAAGAGATTAAAGAAGAGTTAGAGACGATGTGATGTCTCGCTTGATGTTCCAGAATAACACAAGGAAATATATGGTGCAAGAAAGTTGAAGGAAGGTTGTGAGTAACATGAATATATATGTGAAGGTCGTAAGTTAAAGTATGGTAAAGCGACAAGGTTTTAAGAAGACAAGAGTAAGGATAAGAAAAGGGCAAGTGATAAGGTGACGAAAATGGATAAGTCCTTGGACTTAAGCTTAAAAAACAAGAGAGTTGATGGTCTTTCTAAGTTATAGAAAGCTTAGTATAGCCTGAATGAACTCAAAGAAGTCTAAGATTAGTAGAACTTTAAAGAGATGGAATGATGTCCTGGTAGTAGAATGAGGGTGTAATTGTGATAAATAAAGGATGATGTTTGGGCCTTCGATTGAGTAATGATTTGAAGAAGAAAAAGGATTTCACGGACGTCATGAAATTAGAATACCCCCACCCATAAGATGACATATTCGGATGCTATGAAATACGGCTATGGAAGTATAGTATCGCCCCAGGTGGATCATAAAAATCACTTGAAATGTTCCTCGATGCAATGTGAGCCCTAGTTATTACGCAAGAGGTTTCAAGTTATCAGTGGTAGATTGTAGATCAATAGTCAGGTGAACTGACAATGGATGGATAAAAGTGACAAAGTATGAGATGGGGTTAGGTCGCAATTCTTAAAATGAACATTAATGAGGAAGCATTAGAGGACTTAGATCTATACATATGGGATAAGCAATAAGAGCAATCTGGAGTTTGGTAGTATGACCTACCTAGATGTAGTAAAGCCATAAGGATATATAACCAAAGCTATGAAACAAGATATAGCAATATTTGTAAGTTCAATAAAGTACTGAGCAATGAACTTCAATATACCTATAGATGCCCAGAGGGATATCTGGTCAAGCTCTGTATATGTTTACAAAGTGAAGCCTTGAGATTGGCTAAAAGCTGGAGGGAAGAATCGCATAGGTGCAAATACAAGAAAGAAGTCGTACTGACTGCATGATAGAAGGTAGCAACAGTTATGAGATTGGAAGGATTCCGACCACAAGTCGTGGTGTGAGAAAGAGGCCTAAAGGGGGGAATTCCATGACCTTTGGATTTTTTCACATAACTGCCTAGATAGGAAGAAGAGTACTAGAGTATTCGCAAGGACTACAGGTTATAATAATGATAAGTGCATCAACCAACATTCGAGGACGAATGTTCCAAAGGGGGGAATGATGTTACACCCCATGTTTACGTACGTGAAAGTACGCCATAGGTAAATTGATGAAAGCTCATAAATGAGATGTTACATCCCACTTTTTAATACGTTAAAGTTTCGTCGTAAGTTAATCGACGTAAGCTCGGAAATGGGTTTATTTTGAGGTTATAATTATTATGCTATTCATACAAGTGATAAGTAAATTTGTGAAGGTGAGAGGGTAAGCGAATCGAAGAAAATGAGTTTCATCGAAGTTTGACATTTTGGGATAAAATACGGTCCGAGCTATAATACCCGGTATTTATGGACTAGTTTCATACAAGGTACCACATGAATATGATAGTAAGATGTATAAAGTGTGTTAAAAGTGAGTAGTATTTTAAGTAAGTTAAGATAATTTTTATTCTGTAGATAATTAAGTAATTAATGATTTTTGGTGGGAGATTAGCTAATTAATTATAATATTTGGATAAGTTTTAACCCCCCACCCCCAAATGTTACATCCCAAAGAGACCTTGATAATGAGTCTTAACTAACAAAACAAGGTGGCACATTTTGGAGGTCTTGGCCAAGTAATCACCTAGAGGGGCCCACACCCACAAAGGTAAGACTTCTCAAATTTAACAAAAATTGTATAAGAATATGATCAATTCAAAAAAGGTAGAGGTATCTATCTTCATAGCAACGTGAATAACTTCAGCAAGAGATTCATACAAAATTTTGTAGCATCTTAAGCAACGCGAGATTTTACAATTATAAGGGAGTACGGTGCAGTCTTTCTCAAGAATATCATACAGATATTTTCCTACTCCGACCTTGTCGTCATGTGTTTTGTCTCAATTAACATGTGTTATAGGGATTTTCAAGAGAATCGACTCAGGTATGTTAAGGCTATCCCTTCTTTATTTTTGGCATGATCCATTCGATTCAAACGAAATGAGAAAATGCACAATTTCCACAAATGACCTCATTCATAGAAATACTAGAAGTTCCTATGTTCTTGATTCCCCATATGTCTTATTATTCTATTGCCTGTTCATAGGTCTCAGAAAATACGTATGTTGATAAATATTATTTCCTGATATTAATCAAAGGCATAATGGTCTTATGACATTCCGAAAGATTTTGTTGACGTACTTCTCATGCATTGCATTCATTTATACATGCACATTGACCCATGAGTAGATGAAGTTATATACGTGTATGTATGTGTGTGTATATATATATATATATATATGTATATATATATATATGTATATATATATATATATGTATATGGGATATGGGAAAAGGTTGCGGAGTTATATGCGCACCACCACCTGATCAGCTGGTATACATTGATGAGTTGCCCGCAGTGGACGAGATGATATGATGGGATGCCCTCAGAGGCTTGATGATGTTATGAACACATATACTTATGCATGATATGACATTTATACGCATATGCATGACATTATAAGTATTAAATGATTCACAGAGCTATTCAGACTTACATGTTGAGTCTTTTACTACATGTTTCTCTCATGTCTATTATTTACTGATTTTTATTCCTTATATCTCCGATACATTATTTGTACGACGTCCCTTTTGCCTAGGGAAACTGTGTTTCATGCTCGTAGGTCCCGATAGAGAGGTTGAGAGTCCTCCAAGTAAGCTATCAGCTCACCGGAAGGTGTTAGTGGTTTCATTTGCTCCGGAGTTTCCTATTTGGTCAGTATGCATTAGACACGTATTGATTGGTATGTCATGGCCCTATCCCGGCCTTATGACGTTTATGTACTCTTAGAGGCCTGTAGACATATGTCATGTATGTGAAGGATTGTATGGCCTCGTTGGCCTATGTTCAGTGTACGAGTGATCGTTTTGTTCTTATAGGCCCGTATGTCTTATGTATAAGTTGGTATTACATGTTTTATTCTAGTTATCTCACAAAAACCTTTTCTGTCTCATTTACCTATGATAGTATGATAGGAAAAGATATGTTATATTGGTACGCGGTTGAGTAATGTACCGGGTGACCGTCGCGGCCCATCAGTTTTGGTCGTGATAACATGCAATTGGGGAAACAAGATACGATATATACAACATGATTGAGAACATAAGACAGTCAAATAAATCCTCAACCAATTAAAATGGATAAGCGTAATTATTTAAGATAGACGACATCACCCATCATGCTTTTACTCCCAACCTCACCATGAAATGATAATAATGGAACGGCTTCATTCTTCGTGTTTTTACTCTCAATCTCTCCTTGAAACAATAAATACTGCACAACATTACCCTTCGTGCTTTAACTCTTTTTCTCACCTTGTATTAATCAGTAAATGAAACAAATAATGGCAAGACATCACACTTCATCCTTTAACAATCTCGCTTACCATGTAGTGATGAATACAAAAATAAACAAGAATAAACCTTACGTCAAAAATGGTTCTGAAACACCAATCCTCTATTTCAAAGAAAAAATCAACCATCACAACTAAATTCATAAATGCGCGGAGGACGATCAAATAAGAAATAAACTAATCTAAGAATGGATATCATGAGTAATGAAGGTAAGAAATTACCAGCAACAAGTAAGTACTCGTCACTTCACGTATACCTGTACCCAAAAATTTAAACTCACAGCACATAGGCAAATAAATCCTAATCCCTCAAGTCAAGGTTAACCACGACACTTACCTCACTCTACAGTCAACTCAGAGCTCTACCCGGGCTTTTCCTCTAGAATCTGTCTCCAAACAACTCGTATCTAACCACAATCGACTCGATAACGTCAAATAATGCTAAGGAAATCAATTATAATACATAAAGATGAGATTTTTACACTTTTTTCAAAAAGTCAAAAAAGTCAACCTCGGGCTCCCTTGCTCAAAACCCGAAGTTCGGACCAAAACACATTTACCCATGCACCTACGAGCCCGATTATGTAATTAATTTCGAAATCCGACCTCAAATGGAAGTTTAAATCCCGAATTTGCAACCCCCTCCCAATTATTCCTAATCCCTAATTTTCTACCATGAAAGAACAAAGATTAGGGCTAGAAATTAATGGGTAATGTTAGAAATGGAAGAAAATAAGTTAAAGTGTACAAACCTATGAATTTGTGTTGATTTTTCCCTTTAAAATCTCCTCTAGGCTGAGATCTAATGGAGAGTTCATGAAAAATGGGTGAAATCCCATTTTTGAAACTTTTAAATCACTGGCGTCAGACCTTCTTTGTGTTCGCGAAGACGCGATCGTGAAAGGCAGCAGCCATAATGGCCTTCACATTCGCGTGAAGTGCATCACGCTCGTGATGGTTCCACCCTCCCCAAACTATCGTGTTGGTGTCCCATGACCCGCATTCGCATAGCACTCCAACCTAGTACCTCCCCCCACGTCTAAAACCTTACGTGTTCGCAAAGGTATGGGCGTGATCGCGAAGGGCAGACCCCCACTACACTGCGTTCGCCTCCATCTTCTCGTGTTCGTGTAGAACAATCCCTTGAGTCCAAATTTCCCCTTTGCGATCACGAGAAAGGCTTCGCGATCGCGAATAACAATATACCAGATGACTGCTGAAGCTCAAAACCCATATTTTCTTTAAGTTCAAACCAATCGTAGCCTATACGAAACTCACCCGAGCTCTCGGGGCTCCAAACCAAATATGATAATAAGTCCAAAACTATTATACAAACTCACTCGCGCGACCAAATATGCTAACAAGTCCAACATGCATCTACTTGCTACATGATTTTATATATTGAATGTCTCTATTTAATACATGTTACTCTTCTTTGCTTAATGTGATTTAGTGACTTTTAGATTGATAGTGGGTTCTGCTTTCGGTCTTACCTCTCCATGTTCCTATGCCTATGTCCACGTCCCAAACTACTCCATTGATTTCTAGTGCCCTTGCCTTGTGAAAGCCTTATCATTATATACGGTAGACTAGATTTTGATACTTGACTACCCATCTTACTCTGTTTGAGTTGTATTACCTAGTTGAATATCGCGTGTACATTTTTTAACTATTACGTCATGAACCCTTCACGCGTTTAGTTGTTGTTGTAGTTTCATATAATATTATTATATATTGGAATCGGGTTTCACGCAGCAAAAGTATAAATATTGATACGGGGATCGGGTTGTACGCCGCAGCAATGTTGACGATGATATGGGGATCAGGTTACACATCGCAATAGTTTTAAGATCGATAAGTGGATTGGGTTGCACACCACAACAATGTTATTATATATATGTGTGGATCATGTTGCACGCCACAATAGAAAGAATGAATTGTGGATATTCTTGGTTGTTATATTTTTCCAATGTGTTGTGCTATAAGATTGTGAGCTAATGATATTCTGGGGCCCTCTATTGTTTACTTTCTCTCTCCATTTACTATGAGGCCATTAATTTTTTTTCTCGTCACTGCTTCTCTGCTTATCATCTGTTCAGATATATATATAGCTAGTGAGTATCTTTAAGTTAAAACCTCGTCACTACTTTATCGAGATTAGTCAAGATACTTACTGAGTACATGTGTCAGTTATACTCATATTACACTTCTACACATCGCGTGCAGATCTTGGAGCTGCGCAATGACGAAGCGTAGCATTGAAGATGCACCCGCGTTCCAGATTCAAGCTATCTCTTGGTCATGGTAGTTTAAAATTTAAATTCTTTTTATGTATAAGTCAATCGGATATTGTATTTATTCTTCATATCAGTTTTATAAATTTATATCATAGTGGCTCACGACTTGTACTACCAGTCCTTGGGGTAGTTGTATTAGATTCGGTCTTTATTATCTATAATGTTGATTTCTCAGTTTAGTAGTAACTTATATTGTTTGTTTTACCTAGCGGATTAGGTTAGGTGCCATCAGAACTTGGTGGAGATTCTTTGGTCGTGACAACAAGAGTGTCTATTGTTGATTAATAAAGAGTGGCTTTTAAAAAGTAGCTTATAAGCTAAAAGCCAAAAGTCATAAGCTGGTAATATCCAACTTTTGACTTTTGGCCTGTATTGTACATTCATGTCTAATAGTAAGTGCTTTTAAGCAATTTTTTATCATTGCTAAACACCTCAAAAATTAGAAAAGTAATTAAAAGTCAGTAAATACTTAAAATAAGCCAATCCAAACGTACAAACATGACTACTAAAATGGGACTGGAAGAGTGAATATTTCACTCCTTGTGACCCCTCAAATTTGCAATTTGATTAGATAGTGTCGTAATCACTTACTAAAATTTAAAAAGTAAATTCAAGAATAGTAATAACATAAACAATAATAAACTAATACTCCATGATGATAAGAATAATTAGCAATACCAACTGGAGGACTTCATGACCATTAAAGTAAATGTAAAGAATAATTTGGCAATGTCTATAGTTAAGCTAACGGGAAAATCCAATGGTCAAGAAGGATTACGTTTTCGGATCTGCAAAGGGTTAAGATTCTCTAATGTTAGTTTCTTTATTGCAAATACGGTTTGTTAGAATATCATATTATGATTAATAATTCAGATTGGAAATATTCGAATACATGATTTCATTTGATCGTTAGTTTATGTTTTCAATTATTTTTTAAAAATTGTTTTGGATGGGAATGATCCGTGAATAGTGGGGAAAAGAAAGGAAGAAGAGAAGCGTATTAAGTTGATGAGTAATCTTGTTTACCTAGAAATACGAGTAACAATTAAACTTGTAATGTTGTTATAAGGATATGTGATCTAATCCAGTGCCAATTGATAAATAGCTAAATAAGTAAAGGAATTAAACAATTAAAATGGATCAAACCAGTGTAATAGCAAGTTATTGATCCTGATCTAGATTAGGCTCGAGGTCCAGTGCCAAGAACAGTAAGAGTAGCAATAGTAATATGAACAATAAGAACAATAAAGAGATAGGAGTGAATAAAAGAGCAGAGTGCTTTGTATTTCTCAGTAATGGCGTAAGTGTTAAGTTCGTATGATGATAATAATGATAATATATTGTGTTACAAATGAACTTGATTCCTCTTTATAGAATAGAAGAATTCTAAATAAGGTATGACTCTAATTTCGGAAGTAAAATACATGATTGATACCATTAACCGTTAATGGTTCTATCGGTTTAGAGATTCTTGTTGAGATTGGTGGTCGACCACGGATATCTCGTGATTCTGTTACTGTAGTGTCGATTTAGCCTGATCTCGATCCCTTAGTCTCCATATTCTCTAAGCCCGAACTTGCTTTGATACCAGCTCATTCTCGAGACATACCCTCGAACTTGTAAAATCGGGTATCCTCAATTTTTACTGTATACAGATAGTCCCCACGTTTCTTAGAATGAAATGACCAAAAACGATTTTAGGCCCGATTCTTTGATACCTCGACCATGACATCATCCTCATGACATAAGAAAAGGATGTGACCAAAACGTCCCGCCGGTTCGGTTCCCAAAAAACCATCAATGCATGTTAGTCGTCGGTCGGCCTACTAGTGATATTGAACTGTCGTTTGAAATCAATAAATATACCTCTCCAATTGATTTCAAACTATACTATGCTTTAAACTTCACCCTTGCTTGATTAAATCTTTCAACCTTCAAACTTTTATTTCCTTCTTCATATCTCCGCCAATCTTTCCCTTACTTTCTGCTTTTCTCACTTATATCCATGGCTAAGACCTCTAAAACAGTGCCGCAAAAGGAAAGAGCTTCCTCTTCGAAGACGGCCGGTGACAAGACGCCGGTGGAACCACGCGTTGAGGATTGTGTTCCTGGTCCATGTGAACTAACTTCTGAGTTCAAAGTGGACATGCCCTCTTCAGTTCCCCGTCGGTGTGAGCCCGTGTGCCGTATATTTTCTCGATATCTGAATATGATCTCGAGCAAGTGAAAATAGACTACAATTGGAGTAACAAAGAGTTGGTGATTCCTTTGCCTGAGGAGGATATCACTACTTATGTGAAAGGGTTTCTGAGTGTTTACACTTACCCTTTCACATTGGAGCCGATTGACCCTGTCATACTCGACTTTTTCCTCCAATATCGAGCGACCCTGGGGAAAGTCCACCCTCTTTATTTTGGCGCATCGTGATCCTGCTCAGATTCTTTTCGAGCAAAGTCAAGGGGATGTGAGGGGATGTATTTCACCCTAGACCATCTAATCAAGTTTTACAGTCCTCGGCTCTGCCGAGGTGGTTTAATAAAGCTCCAGCGCCAGGCTACAAAAACATTGTTCTCAAGCATAGATGAAGACAAGGATTGGGGATGGATGGGTCGGTTCGTCCGAATCATGACCTCCGATTTGATTCCTGCCGAGAAGATTCTATTCCCCGAGGAATGGAATATGAAACGTAAGTCCGATTTATGTCGCTGGTGTTTGATTTCTTGTTTGATTCCCCGATCTAAGTTCCATTTTGTGGTGAAGCTTTTGCTTGGTTCCCTGGTTCTATCCCGAATCTCGAATGCTGGGTTCGCCAACTAGCCTCCACCTCTTCATACTCTGAGCGCTGCTGGAGAGATTTGGCCAAAGGTCAATGGGAAGCTAAAAACCATATGCCGATGTCTTTCCGTAAGAATACTGATTTTTAACTTAGTCTTTTTGTGTAGGCCTCGGAGAGAATGTAGCCAAGAGGCCACCCCCGCCTGGTGAAGAGGGGGTTCCATAGCCACGCAAAGAGAAGAAGTGGAAAAGGGTCTCGTCCCCAGGAACCCCGAAGCCTAGAAAGAGCAAGGCCCAAAAATCGAGGAGTGACACTATGACTTTGGCTGCCGATGTGGCCTAAAGACTTCAGAGGATGATGTGGCAGCACAAGGTGACGATGACTGCATTTTGATAGTTCCTGAGGGGGGAAGCACTGCAGCTTCCGAGGTTGCCGAGCCGGCGGTGGAAAAGTCAGCTCAGTCTCAAATTAGGAGGATCTCGGAGGGAGATCCAAGCGGAGTCCCCGAGCCTTCGAGCGGTAAGGGCGCTCATCGCTATGCCAAAAGATCGGCGGGTGTTCCCGAAGGATCTAGCTCCAGGGCCCCTAGAAGAGAGGAGAGTGTCCCAAGCGACTCTCTTGGGGCAATAAATATAGATGATTCACCGCCCGGTCCTTCATTTTCTGAGGGGCAATTCCGAGACATTCGGACTATGAGAACTCCAAATTCGGAGTTAGCCCATGAAGGGGACGACATGTTTCGAGATTGCTTTGACGGGGTCGAGGATGATCTCGCGCCAGACGCGTCGCTTGTTTTCAACGAAGCTCGACGTCTCTTAAAATGGGTAAGTATTTTCCCTTTTCACTCATGTTCGCATCTAGTTCGTGTCTTTTCAAGACTAACTCCTTTCTTCATGTGCAGGCATTGCTGCTCCATCGAGAGGCATCTTCTAAATCTCGGGCGGATCTGACCCAATGTGAGACCAAGCTCAAAAAGCTCGTAAAGGAATGGGATGACCTGAAACTCCTTTACGTTCGAAAGGAGGAGGAGATTGCGACCATCTGAGCTGAACTTACAAGAGCTCGTCAAAATCATACTAAGATAATCGAGAAGGTAACGCAATTTCTTTAAATTTTGTAAAAAAATAATTCAAATTTGGTGAGGAACTCTTCGGTTTCGTAGTTTCAGCAGAAGGGCGAACTGGTGCTGCAGCTTCGAGAAGAGGCCAAGATGAAGGAGACCGAAACTCTAGTGTGGAGACACAACATGGAACGTACTGCCTCAGAGAAGGATGCACTTCGATCACAGTTAACTGCAGTTGTGCGCCAGCTCCAGAGTGCAAAGTAGGAAAGTCTAGCTTAAGCCCGTAGGACCGAGGAGGTTGAAGTTGTCCTTGTTAAAGCTAAATCTGAGTTGGAGGTGCTTGTGGCCTCTTATCGAGCCGATGTCGAGGCCGCCAATCTCGGGCACATGAGGTCACTGCTTCCTCTAAGATTAAATAGTAATGTGATCTCGCTCATGCTAGGCAGCGATCTCGGAGAGAAGCTTTCAAAGAGGTGCACGCTCGCAGTTTCTACCTCTCTGTTGATATTGAGAAGGCGAGATCTTTGGAGGATGAGGCCGCAGCCTTTCTTTCCGATGAAGAAGGCTCTGTTAGATGATCCAAGGGTGTGGGATACGAGGCCTCTGTAGAAGTTTTCCCCGGAGAAGTCGCTCGGGAGTGAGCCGGTCTCGAGGGGGAATAGCGCGATTAGGTTGTAACTTCTTTTTCTTTTTTCTTTTGTAAGGCCCTAGCTGGACCCATGTATATTTTTTTATATAATGATAAATTTTTCTTTGATGCCTTCATAAGTTTTTCTTCATGCCTTTGTATTTTTAATTGCGTTCGTTGAAAAGTCCTCACTGTTTTGGTTCAACTCGTGATCAAAATAAACCCTTAGATTTTTCATTTTTCTGAGGGCAAGTACCCGAGTTATGAAGGCAAGTCAATGAGTCCAAAATTTATTTCAGAACTCTTCTCGGGGATGGCTCGTTTCAAACTTGCTGATAAGTTATCTCAAATAACCAAGCTCGAATAGTTTTATAGGATAGGGTAGACCCTTAGTTTTTTATCAATGATTGTTAAGTTTTAGAGCTCAGCGCTATACCTTTTATGTGAATTTTCGAGCCGTAGTTTATCTTTTTTTGTTTAAGCTCGCAATAACTGAACCCATGGGTTCGAATTGAGTGAGAGCGAGGTCTCGAACACCAATTGTATCGGACTTTAGGATTATTAGATTGTCCCTTAGGCTCTTTAAGTTGGGCCACTTTGGCCTCTACAAACGACAATAAATTTTCCTCTTTTCGGCTAAAATAATTAGTGAAAATTTCTTTATGCCTTAGCATGTGTTTTTGTACCCGTTGGGTTTTTCGAGGGTTCAAAGATCGGGACCCAATTTTCTCTTAACTCGTTTGTGTTAATATAATTAAATACCTCTTGAGGCTTTTCTGAAGGTTGATATTATCGAAGCCTTTAAATTATTTGAGGGCTGATTTTATCGAAGCCATTTTTTGTTTGCTTTGCCGAGCATAGCCTTATTTAACTGGTTTTTCAAAGTGTTTGAAGGCATTTAGTTTATGGTGGGAGTCGCACGTCTCCGAGCCATATTATTTTGGTTGTAGCCTTTTTATATGACCATAGTCTTTAATATGGTTGTAGCCTTCGGGTATGTCTCTTGGACTTGTTTCCCGATAACATTTCGAACTTGTTCGAAATGTTAGTCCCTGAGTGTCATGGCCTTGGCCAGTATATTGGGCGGTGCCTCTTTGAGGTCTTATGATTTTGAACTTAGATAGCTCGAATAGGTAGTCCCCGAGTGTTCGAGGTATGCTTGCGCTTGGCCCTTGCGTCATTTTTCACTAGTGTTAGTTTTGCACAATAGATCATAAGTACATGACTCGTGTAATAGAGATTCTAATTCAAACACGAGATGTTTGAGAGAAAAGAGAGTGCTTCTTTGTATTATTCGTACATGGAGACCCATTACATAACATCCAAGGGTGATTCCCCCCCCCCCCTCCCCAGTATTCGAGGTTGATTGCAAAGAAGACTTGGAAACTGTTGCATTATCCCCAGGTAGCACATAGTTTTTGCCTCGTTAAAAACCTTGCCGGAAAAATCGATTTGGTATAAAAACCAGTCTAAGGGAAAAAGAATGCAACGCGTACTTTAAAACCTGAGGTCTCGATTTCTTGGACCAGATACCTGCAACAAGTTAGTTTCGAATATTTAAGTAAATGAAAAAGGAGAAATCCATACCTTTGCAAGAATATCGCTAAAGGAGTGATATGTTCCAGTTATTCGACAATGGCTTGTTGTCCATTGTTCCAAGCTTGTACGATTCTTTCCCGACTATGTTGAGGATTTGATAGGGTCCTTCCCAGTTAAGACCGAGTTTCCCTTAATTAGGGTCTCGATTATTGATGGTGATTTTCCTTATGACCAATTCCATGACTTTGAAGTGTCAAAGATTGGTTCTTCTGTTGTAATACCTCTCGATTCGTTGCTTTTGTGAGGCCATTCGAACGAGTGCCACTTCTCGCCTTTTATCTAACAATTCGATGCTGGTATTCATTGCCTCGTGGTTTGATTCTTCCGTTGCATGTCGAAACCTGGCACTGGGCTCTCCGACTTCACAGGTATTAAGGCTTCATATCCATCGACTAAAGAAAACGGAGTTTCTACGGTACTGGACTTCGATGTCGTCTGATATGACCATAGAACCTCAGGCAATTTTTCTGTCCACTTCCATTTGGCTTCGTTTAGCCTTTTCTTCAAGTTTTGGATGATAGTTTTATTTGTTGATTCGACATTTCCATTTCCACTAGGGTGATATGGCATCAATAACATCCTCTTTATTTTGTGATCTTCGAGGAATTTTGTTACTTTACTGCCGATGAAGTGATTGCCATTATCACACACTATCTCTACAGGTATCCCGAATCGACTTGCAATGTGATCTCATATGAAGTCGATCACTTCGTTTTCTCTAAATTTCTCGAAGGCCTTTGCTTCAACCTATTTAGAGAAATATTCCGTCATAAATAATATAAATTTATCTTTATCTAGGGCCAATGGCAGAGACCGACGGTGTTCATTCCCCATTTCATGAATGACCATGGGGATAGGACCGAGTGAAGTTGTTCATCGGGCTGGTGAATCATTGATGCAAACCTTTGACATTTGTCGCATCGCCGAACGAACTACTTAGATTCTTTCTCCATGCTATCCCAATAGTATCCTGCTCTGATGACCTTTCGAACTAATGAATCGGCACCAGAATGGTTCTCGCAAGTACCTTCGTGGATTTCTCGCAAAACATAGTCAGTATCTCCCGGCCCCAAGCATACTGCCAATGGACAATCGAACGTCCTTTTGTACAACGTTCGTTCTTCGTCTAATGCGAACCGAGCGACTTTAATTTGTAAGGTCCTCGATTCCTTGGGATCCGACGGCAGCTTCCCGTTCTTCAAATATTCGATGTATCTGTTCCTCCAATACAGGGTCCATTCTTTGAATCCGTGTAAGGTACCTGCAATTTTTCTAAGTACCTCTGCATCCTGTCCTCTCGAACTTCGAAGGTTCCGTTTACCTAGTTAACTACCAGTAGGGAATCACATTTAGCTTCGATGACTTCTGCTCCCAAGCTTTTAGCTAGTTCGAGACCTGCAATTATAGCCTCATACTCGGCCTCATTGTTAGTTAGTTTGGCAGTTTTAATTGATTGTCTAATAACATCGCGGTAGGCAATTTCAAAACAATACCAAGTCCGGACCCTTTCACGTTCGAGGCTCCGTCCGTGAAGAGGGTCCATACCCTCGATGATGTGCCCGATTTTAGTAGAAGTTCCTTTTCTACTTCGGGTACGAGGGTTGGCGAATACTATGCTACAAAGTCTACTAATATTTGAGACTTGATGACCATTCGGGGTTGATATTCAATAGCATACCTGCCGAGTTCGAAGGCCTATTTGGCCAATCGGCCCGATAACTCGGGCTTGTGCAATATATTTTTAAAGGGATAACACATATAGGATGACACTGAAAATATGGCTTTAGTTTCCTTGATGCGCTTATTAATGCAAGTGCTAATTTTTCTAGGTGTGAATACCTGGTTTCAGCATCTCCTAAGGTCTGACTCACATAATAAACTAGAAACTGCGTACCTTGTTCTTCTCGAACTAATACTCCACTTACCGCTATCTCGGACACTGCCAAGTATAGGTATAACTTCTTATTTGCCTTTGGGGTGAGGAGCAAAGGTGGTCTCGATAGGTAGCGTTTCAATTTGTCCAATTCTTGGTGACATTCCGGAGTCCATGTAAAATCATTTTTCTTTTTAAGTAAGGAAAAGAACATGTGGCTCCGATCTGATGACCTCGATATCAACCGACCTAGGGAGGCTATCCGTCTGGTTAGCCTTTGAATGACTTTTACACTGTCCAGGACGGTGATGTCCTTGATGGCCTTGATCTTATCAGGATTAATCTCGATCCCTGGATTTGACACCATGAAGCCGAGAAATTTACCCGAGTCGACCCCGAAAGCACATTTTTCAGGGTTAAGCTTCATGTTGTATTTCCTAAAGATTTCAAATGTCTCATGCAAATGAGTCAAATGGTCCTCTGCACGCAGGGACTTAATTAGCATGTCGTCAATGTAAACCTACATTGATTTTCCTATCTATTCTTCGAACATTTTTTTAACCCGAAAGGCTAAAAGAAGTAAGTTTCATACTTAATGATAAAAGAAATTTTTTCCTGGTCTTCTGGGTCCATCTGGATTTGGTTTTACCCAGAATAGGCGTCGAGAAAAGTAAGTATCTCTTGGCCAGCCATAGCTTCGATCATTCGATCGATGTTAGGCAAAGGAAAAGAGTCTTTCGGACATGCTTTATTCAGGTCCTTATAATCTACACACATTCTAAGTTTGTTCTCTTTTTTGGGAACTACGACTATGTTGGCTAACCAATCGGGATATTTGATTTCCCGAATTGATCCTATTTAATTTTAGTTACCTCTTCATTTATGAAGGTGTGCTTCACCTCGAATTTAGGCCTTCTCTTTTGCTTTATCAGTCTGAATTTGGGATCCAGGCTCAACCGATGAGTTGTGATCTCGCATGGGATTCCTGTCATGTCTAAATGGGACCATGAAAATAAATCCATGTTATCAATAAGAAATTGAATGAGTTTTTTCCTGAGTTGGGGGATTAACCCCGTTCCCAGGTATACCTTATGTTTGGGTAGATACTCGATGAGTATCACTTGTTCCAGCTCTTCGACTGTCAATTTGGTCGCATACGATTCTTCGGGAGCGACAAAAGTTTGAGGAGTGAGAAGATCCTCTTCATCTTCTTTGATTACCTTATTATCCGATTTGGTCGAGGCTGGGGACGGTGATTGCTATTTGTCCGCTTGCCTATCTTTGATGCTCGAATTTTCTGAGGTCGAAGGTGTTGGTATCAACGTCACCTCGTCGACTGAAACATCTCCTTTGCAGCGTGTTGTTCCCCATAAACTATTTTCACACCATCCACTGCTGGGAACTTCATCATTTGGTGAAGGGTCGATGGTACTGCCATCATGTTGTGGATCCATGGCCTTCCGAACAGTGCATTGTACCTCATGTCGCCTTCGATGACATGAAATTTTGTATCTTGGATGGTCCCCGCCACGTTCACTGGTAGGATTATCTCACCCTTTGTTGTTTTACTAGCCATGTTGAATCCGTTTAGCACTCGAGATGTAGGTACAATCCGGTCTAGCAGGCCGAACTGCTCTACGACCCTCGACCTGATTATGTTCGCCGAACTACCTGGATCCACGAGAACACGTTTAACTTGAATTTTGTTTAGCAAAACAGAAACTACTAGGGCGTCATTGTGCGGTTGAGAGAGGCCTTCCATCTCTTCATCGTTGAATGTTAGGAGGCCTTCGGGCACATAGTCGTCGAGTCCGTTTCTCCCTTGTGATCGATACTTTGGTGCGTTTGAATATAGGTCCTTGTGGGACGTCGAACCCGCCGACGATCATGTGGATAACATGCTGAGGTTCTTCTTGCTCGTTCTTTCTATTGGCGTCTCTTTCCCTGATGTGATTTTTGGCTCTATCACTAAGGAATTCTAGGAGGTGACCTTCGTTGAATAGTCGATCTACTTCCTCTCTCAAATGTCTGCAGTCTTCGGTCCTATGGCCATGTGTGCCATGGTACTTACATATCTGGTTTGGATTCCTTTGAGAGGGATCGGTTTGTATAGGTCTAGGCTACCTAGTGTCTTTGATCCTCCTGATGGCCGATATGATACCCGAGGCATCGACACTGAAATTGTACTCTGATAATCAGAGTGCTTCTATGGGATCTACATATTTGTCGTATCCAGTTTTGCTCATGTGTCCCCGAGAATTCTGTCCTCGGTCACCCCTCCGATTCTTCCTGGTAGAATTATGTCCCGGATGGTTATTCATTCTTTCTGAAGCATATGGCTGATACCGATCTTTGTTCGACCTTGATTCTCTATTAATATTTTTTTGATTTTTACCTGCCGACCGATTAGGATTCACTGAACCTGATGGGGCTCCCAGTTGGTCGTCCTCGACTCTAATCTTCGATTGATATCGGTTGTGAACATCTGCCCAAGTCACAACCGGGTACTCTATCAAATTTTTCTTTAATTGGCGAGATGTGATCGAACTCCGCTCTTTTAATCCCTGGGCGGAAGCCTGAACAGCCTAATCGTCAGTAATCAGTGGCAACTCAATACGTTCCATTTGAAATCGAGATAAAAACTCCCATAGCATCTCGTTATCCCTCTTCTTCACCTTGAAGAGGTCTAATTTTCTCGTTGCAACTTTTATAGATCCAGTGTGTTCCTTTACAAATGAATCTGCCAACATGGCGAACGAGTCGATAGAGTTTGGTGGCAAATCATAGCTCCTTTCGACAGGGTCTCCCCGAATTTCTTTAGCAATACTGACTCGATTTCATCGTATTCCAAATTACTTCCTTTGATAACACATGTATAAGACGTAACGTGCTCATTGGGGTCCGAGGTCCCTTTGTATTTTGGTTTATCGGGCATCTTGAACTTCTTTGGTATGGGCTTCAGAGCCGCACTTGGAGGGAATGGGTTTTGCACAAAATTTTTGGAGTTTATTCCATTTAGGATTGATGGTACCCCCGGAATATGATCAACTCGAGAGTTATAGGTTCCACCTCCTTGCCGTTGGCCTTGGTTTTCTTCTCCCGATTCTATTCTCTTAGTAAGCTCCTCAAGCATTCTCATTATAGCATGGTCAGTTGTTGAAGTATTATTGCCTGAATCTTTCAGGCACAGGCTCGGTACGGCGAGTAGCCTCTTGTTCGAACCTATTCGGAGCCACGTACTGATTTTGCAACTGGGAAATATCATTCTGTTGGGCTTGCAGCATTTCAAATATAACTTAGAGACTAACACCTTCGTCTCCTCTACCCTGATTACCTCGACCGTCAGTTTGACCCTCTCTGCGTACGCTTCCATCGGGGTCCCTACCTAAATCCACATTCACAGCAATATGCAAACCGACATCGACCAGGTTTGAGGGTGGTGGTCCTCCGAGGTCATCCTGTGGAACCTTGATTCCCGGAGCGATAACATTCTCATTCTCCCCATGGAGTCCGAGGCTGTTGTCACCATGTGTATCCGTGTTTTGCGTGTTTGACATGGTTTTTCCTGAAAAAAAATTCCTGGAAAGAAACAAGCGTAAAATAGTGTGTTATACAAGAATTAACACTGAACAATCACTATTATCCTTAGCCCCACGGTGGGTGCCAAACTGTTACTTTGAAATACGAGTAACAATTACACTTCTAATGTGGTTATAAGGATATATGATCTAATTCAATTCCAATTGATAAATAGATAAATAAGTAAAGGAATTAAGCAATTAAAATGGATCAAACCAGTGTAGTAGCAAGTTATCGAACCTGATCTAGATTAGGCTCGAGGTAAAGTGCCAAGAACAGTAAGAGCAACAATAGTAATATGAACAATAAGAACTATAAAGAGTTAGGAGTGAACAAAAGAGCAGAGTTCTTTGTATTTCCCAGTAATAGCGTAAGTGGTAAGAGTGTATGATGATAATAATGATAATATATTGTGTTACAAATGAACATGATTCCTCTTTATAGAGTAGAGGAATCCTAATAAGGTATGACTCTAATTTCGGAAGTAAAATACATGATTGATACCATTAACCGTTAATGGTTCTATTGGTTCCGAGATTCTCGCCCAGATTGGTGGTCGGCCGCGGATATCTCGTGATTCTGTTAATGTGGTGTCAATTTAGCCTGATCTCGATTCCTTAGTCTCCATATTCTCTAAGCCCGAACTTGCTTTAATACCGGGTCACTCTCGAGACATACCCTCGAATCCGTAGAATCGGGTATCCTCAATTTTTACCGTATACAAACCTTATTCATCATATCCTAATTTCTTAGATCAATTGTGTCATAAACCGGGAGGTGGAGAAGTAGGGGCGGAAAGTTAGATGAACTGGGTGAGTTTTCGTCAAAAAGTTTTGAACTATTCAAAAATGAAATTTTGTTTATTTATGTTCGATCTTTAACATGCTTATATTTTGAAGTCTGGTGATTTATTTGAGCTGAACCCATGAGATTCGAATTTGATATTTTGATTGCTTTGATACTATAGATTTGAGAATTATCTTGTCTAAAAGCTTTATATGCACCTTAAGTCTCTCGTTGTTTGATAAACAAGCATTAAAAGGTTGGAACCTTATAGAAATTTCTTTTCTCTCTTTTTATATTAAATTTACCTCAAATAAGTCAAGATAACTACGTCTCATCATCCTCTTATGCTTTAAGTAACTGTAGTATTGACATGTTCATTCTTTAACTCCATCATTCAATTGTATATTGTTTCTTCCTTTTTACTCTTAATCTTGTTTAATTCCTTAAATTCAAATTTTTATGAGCTTTTCTTGCGCGAAAAACTCATTACGTATTAACTGAAGTAGTTTATTTTTACCTTTATTTTCTTTCTGGGTAATAGAATAAACGATAAACTCTTTCCTTTAGGTATTTCATGTTTTCTTATCTCCTGAACTCGATGAAACTATCACACCTAAAATAACATGAACCGTCTAGTCCCGGTACAATCAATTTGAGCTGAGGGATTTGGTTCCTCTCGAATGAGCCTTCTCTCCGCTCAAGAGGGCAACTAGAGGAAATGGAGAGAAAGCTTACTAGAGGAGAGCCAATCCTGGATTGAGAGCATGGTTAGCTCTATGATTTCCACAGTTAAGGTTGAGAGCTTTAATTCAACCAGTAGGGTAGAATACCCTTCTCGCCCCTTGATGTAATTAAAATTATTAAAAAGATAATACAGTCATTACATGCCTATGATCCACAATATCAAATATTAATCTTGACAGGAACTGGTCCTTGCCCTACATTATTAATTATTAACTAATCGTTAAACATTTATAGCCAAATCACTCTATAAAAGTATCGCTTGTTCTAATATATTTTACTTTCTATAGGTAATGTCTATTATACACTTGTAATAATATTTGACATTCAACTATTATTTAGCTGTTTGGATAAAATTATCCAAAAATATTTTTTTTTTCTTTTTGAAAGTCAAATATAAAAGACAAAAAATATTCAAATTTAAAATATTAAAAGATATGAGAATCAAAGGAAGCTAATATATTCATGCCTGGAGTTAAGTCGTCGAGCTTTGTGGCTGCTGGTAGATAGTTTAGATATCTAGATGTGTTTGATTTTTAGCTATAATTTTCTATGATATGTTATGCTATTTTGTATTTTGATGATGCGACCAAACACACTCACGCAAGTATACGTGATCGTCAAGTAATAAAGGAGTGAGTAGAGTATCGTTCCCATGGAGACTTATGATTAACTTTTGATAGATTCAATTTCAAAAGATTTGTCGATTCAAGAAATTTCGCACAAAATATGTATGTAACTAATTTACTATCTAAGAAACTATCAAGAAATGAAATAACTAGAAATCAATCACAAAACTTAAGCAATTTCGAATAAAAATCAGTAGGAGAGGATATTTAAGGGTTAAATGACTAATTGATTTATCTGGATTGTTGATTGATATTACTGATAAGAATTTGTTGAGTTCTTACTCTCATATTCAAGCTAACTTAATGTTTATATTCCTATGGAATTAATACTAACAAGAATGCATTTATACTTCCTGTATTGCAACCAAGAAAGACAATTAGGTATATTTCTATCATAACTGTGAATTTGTTCCCGATGCACGGGTTCAAGAACTTGCTCTATTTAGTTCTATATGCAATCTAGAATCCCCACTTTCGAGTTCAACTCTAGATTCGTAGATAGTATTTCATTGTTAGCTACTCGGAAAAATAATTAAGAATAGAATTAAATAAACTACCTAGTATAATAAAATCAAAATCGTCAATGTAAACTTCAAATGTCAACATTCATGTAGCACCCATGACTCTAGAATAATAGGGTTCTTAGCCACTCATGTTCATATAATCAATTAATGAAGACTAGAAGAAGAACAAAAGAATTGATCAAATTCGTGCTCTTGAGTGTTTCGTACTTTTGTTTCTCTCTCAAAGTCACGTCATCTCTTCAAAATAGGTTTAGGTTGGCTTATGAGTAGGGGGCATCATGAGATCGAAATAACCGAGTTCCGGTCGAAATAGGACACTTTTACGTCTTGAGCGCCCAGGGCATCATGGGGCGCTGGACCTAGAACTTAATTCCTTCACATTTTGTTTTGTGCGCCACAGGTAGCGCCCCACGCTTCCTGTGGCACACAACTGGCCACTTTTGCATTTTCTTCCCATTTTCGCTCCATTCGCGCACTTTCGTCCCAAATCGCATCCGAATGATTCCTACACATAGAAATACCACAAATTAGCACAAATCATTATATTATGCATCAGAAATCTACGAGACATGAGCATAATGCGAGGTAATATACATCAAAATATGCATATATTAAGCCAAATATCAACACCCCGCTCTTAGACTCTTGCTCGTCCTTGAGCAATGGAACTATATTAACACTTTACCTATCACTATGAAAGAGAAATTCACAATTACTTCAATAACACACTCTACCTTTTGACTATGGTCGATACCGACAATTAAGCATGAACAAACGAATTTCACATTCTTCCAATTTTTAAACTAGCCCAAGTATACACAATGTTATTCAACCAACTCAAGCAATATCTCCACAACCACCCTACCTCAAGAGACGACTCGTTACCACAAAGAATCATCAACTCATGCACTCACCCAAAAAAGAAGTGTTTAACATCACCAATCTTTCATGAGACCAAGTGCCCTCACCACAAGCAAACAACAACAACAACAACCTAGTGTGATCCGACAGGTGGGGTCTGGGGAGGGTAGTGTGTACGCAGACCTTACCCCTACTCTAGAGGAGTAGAGAGGCTATTTCCGGTAGACCCTCGGTACAAGAAGGAAAGAGACAGTGTATCAGTAACAGCAAAGGAATCCAGAAAGATAACACCACCAATGCAATAACTAGAAAATAGAGAGGAAAATAGTAACACTAAGAAGTAACAAAGGCACAGTACTACAGACGCAAGGGAATAATATGTACACAAAGGGCCACTAAACCTACTACAACTTAAGTTACAACCTTAATGAAGTATTAAGAACCCGACTGAGAGCCACTAGCAGCCTAAAACAAAACACTATCATACTAGCCTTATATCTCCTAACCTACAACCCTAATACTTGACCTCCACAACTTCCTATCAAGGGCCATGTCCTCGAAAATCTGCATTCGCACCATGTCCTGCCTGATCACCTCTCCTCAATATTTCTTAGGTCGCTCTCTACCTCTTCTCATACCCGTCAAGGCCAGTTGTTGACATATCCTTACTGGTGCATCCAGGCTTCTCCTCTTCACGTGCCGGAACCATCTTAGCCTAGCTTCCCACATCTTGTCTTCCATAGGAGCCACGCCCACTTGCACTCGAATATCTTCATTCCTAATCTTATCTAGCTTAGTGTGCCTGCACATCCATCTCAGCATCCTCAACTTTGCAACTTTCATCTTCTGGGTATGACAATTTTTGACTAGCCAACACTCTGCACCATACAACATGGTCGGCCTACCACCGCTTTATAGAACTTTCCTTTAAGTTCTGGAGGCACCTTCCTGTCACACAGGACACCAAACGCTAGCCTCCATTTCGTCAACCCCACTCCTATATGGTGCGTGACATCCTCGTTAATATCCACATCCCCTTGTATAATCAACCCAGGTACTTGAAGCTCCCTTTCTTGGGGATGACTTCAGAGTTAAGCCTCGTGTCCATGTCCGCTTCACCCGGCACACCGCTGAACTTGAACTCCATGTATTCAGTCTTAGTCCTGCTCAGATTGAAACCTTTAAACTCAATGGTCCGTCTCCAAACCTCCAACCTCTCGTTAACACCGCCTTGCATCTCATCAATCAGAACTATATCATCACCGAATAACATACACCATGGCACCTCCCCTTGAATATGGTGTGTCAGTGCGTCCATCGTCATAGCAAATATATACGGTCTGAGCGCAGATCCTTGGTGTAGCCACATAATAACCGGGAAATGCTCTGAAACGCCCCCAAATGTTCTAACACGATTCTTAGCTCCATCATACATATCCTTAATCATCCTAATATAAGCCACTGGAACACCTTTCACCTCCGGGCATCTCCAAAGAACTTCCCTAGGTACCTTGTCATAAGCTTTTTCTAGGTCAATAAACACCATGTGCACCCTCACCACAAGCAAAATAATGAATATAAAAGTATCTCATACGTTCAAATATGCCATTGAACATAAATTAAGGACATCACACTATTGAAAAAAATTCGCTCATTCTCACAAAGAATTCATGTGCATCCCGTGATCATACCATAAGCTTGCCCATAGTGTACATCTCTACCAATCTAAGCTAGCTAGATCTAGGTTTAATTAGGACTTTAAGGTTGTAATTTAGGCTAAGGGACGGGTAGGATACATTTAGGAATAATGACTAACCCTCTTAAGCACTTTAATACACTATACTCACAAATCGAGCACGTCTCCTTCTCAACCAAATCACTTGTCATACACCATATATAACATAGTTCTCTTTTCAATTAAGCACCTATATGGTTTCACTAGCACGAATTAGAAGGGTTAGGAGGTGTGTATCTTTCTACATTATTTGAACTATTATTCTTTTTTCATTTTATTTTCTTTCTTCTCGTAATTTATTCTTCTTTCACCACACACTCCATACATTAAGGTTCATCGGCTAGAGACTTTTTTCACAATTTTAGTGTACCTTAAGAGTTATTCCATGGTTCCACTCAAAACCCACTCCACAATCTCTCACCTAACTTCTTTTAGAAACTAAGTTCCTTAGGAGGTAAAGGTTCAACAATCTCGAATTAAGAACAAAATAGGGATACGACTTATAGTGTGGGTGCCAAAGAAATGGTCTATAGCCTCAAAGGGGCTAGCAACGAAATTTTTTTATTTGTGAGTGACAAGCACCTATATGGTCAAGCAAGAAACGTCTACTTCATCTCCTAGACTAGCACAACTAAATGATTTCGCTTCGATTAACACACGGGGCAAGTTCTAGACTACACAAGATAGCACAAAATATCACCAATACTTACATACACATTGCACTTGTCTCAATCAAGACAATTCCGTTTGACTCTCAAGTCAAGCAAGCACTAAAAAATTGAGAATTTTTAAGCAATAATGCACTAGGTGGCATACAAGTCAACCAACAGAGAACAAGCTGTAAAAGAGTAGGCTAGTTAATTTACTTGGGCATTACAATTAAATCAAATATTCAGGAAAACAGAGCGCATGACATAGCCTAATGTGCCAACACCAAACATGCCAACAAGTACCTCAGAACACCTTAGTTTTCTCCCTATCCTACTCCTAAAAACAATAAAAACAAACACCCGGTTCGAGCTACATCCTTGGAAAAGAATTGACGCCCAAAGAAAAACCAAGGGATACAACCTAACTATCCTAACAAGAACAAAAGAAAAAATAAATTGGTATTTTTTTAAAATTGGACTTTAATCCCTCAATAAAATTGTCCAACAGATCCATCCTCGGAAAAAGTCTGAGCTTTTTCTGATTTTTTTTCTTTTTAAATTAGGACTATGTGAGTTCTAAACTAAAAAAAAATCACAATAACAATAAATTTTTTATACAATTACAAGTCAGGAAGTATACCCTCACCCGGCACTTAAACAATGCATAGTCTCTGATGCATAACAAATTCAAAATAAAGTAAGGTGGAAACAAAGAACTCCCTGCTAATCAGAGTCCACCTCCTAAGAATGCCCACCAGTCACGGCTATGGGCTCGTCATCATCGTCCGCTCCTAAGGGCACCAAAGTTATGGGTCCTGTGACTTCATCACTAATTTCATCCTCATCATTGAATCCTTTGTGAGTGTTCTCATCCTCAGACGGGTGAATAAGACTGCCCAATGTTATGCCGAACATCTCCTTGAAAGAACTGGAGAGATCATTGCGCAAATGCATGCGCTTCTCATCCAAGACTCCTAGCCTATGCACTATCACATTGAGTTAATTATAAAAATAGTTGTTGAAGTTCTCATCCCTCTCGTTCCTCGCAGGCTGGATGAGCTTTGATGTGGACTCTAGCAAGGATTTAATGTCTAGTAATGCCTTTGGTGACTCAACTACCTCATCATAGCCAGGGTACTCCGGTACCTCACGGGATAGCATGTATTCAGTCATGAGGTTTCCAAAGAAGAACATTCTTATCCTTTGCCCAAAGCGGGTGCGGTCCATCTCCCCCAGCATGATAACGCCCAAATTTATGTGTCTCCCAGTCATCAAAAAGAAGAACACACATACTCGACTCGAGTGCATTCGCTATTATGCTCAACTGGTATGAGTCTGGCCTGCATGAAATTCTGCCACACTTTGGCGGTCTTGTTGAAATCAGAGCGAACCATCTCAAGATGGGTATCTCTTTTTGCTCTGTTCCACTTGGTAGTCGAATCAACACCACAAAGAGTGTGACGTATCGCCGTGTAGCCTGGGCATTTGATAAATTTCTTTAACCTTCGCGGGTCACAGTTTTCAACCCCTAAAAATTCAAATAAGGCCCGCCTATTCAGTGGAACTTAGCACATAGTTCTTGCACCATACTCAAATTTGCATGGCTGGGGCATTCAAGGAATTTGTCCATGTTCAATGCTCACAACCGGCCAAGCACGTCCAAAAAGTTCTTTTCTAAGGCCTTCACATTAATGCCCATTTCTGAGACGTATCGCCCATATGACACGAAGTCCCTATGCCATGCGATAGTACCATCACTAACTAGTTTCAAACAAGGCCTCAGTGGTAAAGGCACCTGCTGTAATCCTTCGGCGACTTGTTTCCCTTAAGCTTGCCTAGAAGACCCTTCACCTTGATTGCATTTTTTGGGAGGGGGAACAGTAGTGGAGGAATTTCCCACTCCTTTTTCTTTTGGCGGCACTGTCACCAACCATAGCAACCTACACACGACAAACACAAATGTGATAATGAATTAAGAAATTTGCCCAAGGTCATTGTGAGAAGCAAAGATGACCCTACACTTAAACCGAAGGATATGTATATTCTACTCACAACAGTGGTTCAAAGTGGACCAATGTTTCATCACAAGGTGACAGGTACAATTCAAGTAGTCAAACATGGCCATAACTTAATCGTAGTGCAAGAAATAAATGCTAAAGTTCACATTACTACACTAATATAGTACCCTAAATACTACATACAAGAGTTTACAGCAAGATACAATACCCCCAAACACCCCACAGTTCGCCCAACCTCATATACAACCACACTCGGCTACTCAGAATTCAGCGGTGTTCAATTCACTCTTTTAGGAATTTTAGTAAATACCTTATGGGCATCAATTTTTCTTCTCTTATTGCAAAAATGGTGGAACAAGGTGGCCCTCCTAAATTTAAATTCAGTAGAGGGAATTATAGTTTACTACTTCACAACCAATATTGGCAACTAATTTCGTGTACAATAGGCCCACCCCCTTAACAACAAAACATGTCAAAGAGACCTAGGGGATTGTGGGTCTTTTGAGAATAGAGGTCATGAAAACACACGAAAATTCAAAATATACAAGAGAACAATATGTAGGCGATTAGGCGTGTAAGAAAATTATCGCTTATTATGTTAAGCCAAACACTTAAAAAGGTTTTGAGAAAATATTTATGTTTAATTGTGAAAATATAAACTAACATAGAAAGCAAATAAAATGATCAATGGCTACAAGCATGGATGCATAGGGAATTACACTCAAGTAATGATCCAGTGAATTTTACGATTTTACAAATATGAGTGAGTTAATGTTAATTAGCCTCGGGTAACAATTCCATATTAGCTTCTTCTGAAGACTAACAAGACTTCTTAATTGAATTATCCCTAAAACAATTAAGAGATTAAGCACACCTGAATATGGCTACAAGTAGTTCAATCCTATCCCTAATTAGAATCTATAAAGTGAGGGGTTAAAGCCTCAACTTCATGTTAATTAATCTTTCCCAACCCCAAATTATCTTTCCCAATTCAATTCAAAGTAAATGGGCGAGTCCGAGGGTTATCTAATCCCTTTGAATACATTAAAGAATAAGAATAATTAAAGAAAAAATATCTCACTTCATAATAAATAAAAATCGTTCAATACATAAGCACACAAAGGTATTTAATCCACACTTTAAATATGAATATTTTCATAAACGAGATTCAAGTGTTCAAAAAAATATGACACACTTAGATATACAGTGCAAAGCAAGGAAATGAAGAAATGAACATAAATGGATAAGAAAGTCTCAACCAAAAACTTCAAATCTTCAAGACCCAAGTGTGTCTGCAAGAACCGTAGCTCCAAAACTTGTGTTCTCTAGTCAAAGCTGCCAAAGATATGTTTCCAGTAAGCTAGGTCGTGTATTAAAGGGTTTGGGGCCAAAAAATGAAATTACAGAAATACCCAGAACTGAAGCGCGATCTTCGCATTTATGAAGCTATGTTCGCATTTGTGAACTATGACTTTCATGTTGACTAGCGCATTTGCGATAAAGACTTCGCATTTGCGAAGATTGACTATCTGGTTTGACTTTGCATTTGCGACCCTTTTTTGCATTTGTGAACACTTCTTGACTAGGTTGACTTCGCATTTGTGATTGCTGTTATCTTCGATTTCCCACATTATGTCGCAATTGCGACATCTGAGGCCATTCTACAAATTTTCTGCTTTTCAACTTCTTTTTGACTCGTTTTCACTTGGTTTCTTCATCATCACTTCTAAATCACGTAGAACCTATAAAAGTAAACAACATTAAAAATACACGATTTTATCAATAAAACATAGCACAAATGTAAGCTTAAAGACGAAATGAGTTGGTAAAATGCCAACTTATCACCAGCAACACAGTCGAGGCCACTAGGGAGATACCAACTCAGGGATGAGTTTTCTTCACCTCACAACACCTCCGAGGGACAGAGGCTGCTAGTCTGACTTTTAATTCATCGACTACACCACTTCCTGAGGCACAAATTTCTGTACCAGTTCATGATATCCAATGATGGAAGAGGAAGAGATTCTACATCTGCTGGCCTTGAAAGATAAAAGAAGAAAGAGGTTTAGGAGAATCACTTTGTTATCCTGATCGTCTTCACCAGCTTCTGTATATGGTGGCTAGTGAGGTTGCCAACTCTTGAGCGACAGTTTCTGTTGAAGGACTTGGAGAGGTACAACCCAGCTATATTGAATAGTTCTTGGCATGAAAGAGGTGGATGTGGTTCATCCAGAGTGTAGTGGATTCCAAGGAATATCTCATCCGTGAATTCTACACCAATGTGGCTCATATAAAGAAAGGGACGAAGGTGATAAAAGTGCACAACCTTGAGGTGAGGTTCGATCAGCATATGCTAAATATATATTTGGGCTTTGAGGATGTTGAGCTGAAGGAACATTTGGAGAAGTGCGCACTGGGGGAGGAAGTCTGACCCTGGTTGGTTGATATTCTAGCACCACCAAGGCCACCACCACCATGGATTACAGATGGAGTTCCTATTCAGCGGAACACTTTGAGTTTTGAGGCAAAAGGGTGGCAGACCTTTGTTTGTAGTTAGTTGGATCCTTGTCATAACGAGACTCACCTTCCTATTACTCGGGAAATCCTTGTGGCTTATAATATGGCGGGTACCGAATCAGTGTGGGCATTGTGATGTCATCAAACATCTCAGTGATTGCTCGGCACGATGGCTTGTCCTACCCGTATACGAACACTATGCGAGAAACCCAAAGAAGAAAGTTCAACCTCCTACCACCACAGGCCAGTCTGATGAGCCAGCAGCGGTAGTTTTTGAGACATATGATGTTCCGTCAATTTCAGTTGAGCCTTCCTCCATTGCCACGGCTATGCCTCCGCCATCATCCACATCTACTACCACTGCCCCTAGAGTTTCTCAAAAGACCAATCCCACTACCCCACTATTTGCGCTACGAGTCTCCCAAACATTGGCTAGTCTCAACAACTACTGTAAAGTTGTCTGACTTGTCCAATATTGTTGCAGCGCAGTTGTAATGACCTGACGGGTCGTTTCGAGAGTTATAGCCTTGTTTCCCCCATTTCTACTTTTTTTATGTGTTATTCAACTCTATTGTGTTGCATCGGGTTGGTTGGTTCGGGTCTGGAGTGGTTGTTTCGAGTGGAATGAGACACTTAGTCTCTTATTGAGAAGTTTAGGTTGGAAAAGTCAACTGGATGTTGACTTATGAGAAGACGATCTCATATTTGGATTTTTATGGTTAGGTTAGCTTTGTTAGGTGATTTTGGACTTAGGATCATGCTCGGAATGTGATTCGGAGGTTCGTGGTAGAATTATGCTTGAATTGGCAAAACTGGAAAATTTGGTATTTTTCGGTCGGGAGTGGAAAATTTCATATCAAAATCGGAATGATATTTCGGGAGTTGGGGTAGGTTCGTAGTGTCATTTGTGACGTGTGTGCAAAATTTGAGATTATGTAGACGAGGTTTGGTAGGTTTCGGCGTCGTTTGCAACAATTGGAAGTTTAAAAGTTCTTAGGCTTGAATCCGAGGTTGATTCGGTGTTTTGATGTTGTTTTGAGTGTTCTAAAGGCTCGACTTAGTTTGTATTTTGGTATGTGACTCGTAGGTATTGTTGGTTGAGGGCCCGAGGGCTTCGGGTGTGTTTTGGGAGGTTAACGGGTTGATTTTGGTGTTAAGGAACTGTTGTTTCTATTGGTTATGAGATGCTGGTGTTTTTCCGACTTCGAATGATCGTAGATGAGAAAACTAGGGAGTCGAGCGTAGAGTGCAGGTGCGCAATCTTGGACGCACCTGCGAGCCCACAAGTGCGAGGGAAGGTCGCAGGCGGATTCTGGGCAGATAAGTGAGTTCTGCAGGTGCGGCGCTTGGACCGCAGGTGCGGTGGCGTGGGTGCGAGAAAAGGGGCCGCAGGTGCGAGATGCCTGGGCAGAAAGTATATAAGGCACACTTCGCGAATTTTGGGTATTCTTCACAATTTCTATTCGAATTTAGAGCTTTTTTGAGAGTTTTGAAGAGTTTTGAAGAGGGAATCAAGGGGGTTTCATTGAGGTAAGTTACTTGGGCCTAATACTCGTGATTATTGTAATTTTCAGTTGTTTAAGCATGTAATTAGTGGAAATTAGGGATGAAAGTGAGGGGATTAGGGCTTGGGAATTGGAGAGTTTGATTTAGGGATTTGAGGGGTCAAACGAGGTCGGATTATGATAAATTTGGTATGGTTGGACTCGTGAATAAATGGGCTTTCTAGTTTTGCAAGTTTTGTCAGATTTCGAGACGTGGGTCCAGGGACCGGGTTTGAGCTGAGTTCGAGAGTTTTGGCTAATTTGATAGTTTTTTCTTGTAGAATTCATTCCATTAGCGTATATTGATGGTGATATACTGATTTTGCTTAGATTCCGAGAATTTAGAGGCCGATTCTAGAGGCAAGAGCATCACAGGTTAGAGATTTGACCGGTTTGAGGTAAGTAATGATTGTAAATCTAATCCTGAGGGTATGAAACCCCGGATTTCGTATCATTTTACTATTTTGAGGTGACGCACATGCTAGGTGACGGGCGTGTGGGCATGCACTATTGGAAATTGTGACATGGTCCATCCCGTAGCAACTGTAGAGTTGCATATTTTGTTTGAAATTGTATAATTGTTATGTGTTTTAGAAAGACTACTTATAACTTGGGTTGAATGCCATGTTTGGGCCTTGTGCCAATACTGTTTGGACCCTCAGGGGCCTTTTCTTACTCTCATCTCAATGTTTTTGATTTGAAATCTATAATCAGTAATGATGATACATGTTTACTGCATAACATAATACTATTAGTCGGTTTTGATGCATATAAATGTTATTCTGGGTTGAGTTCATGTTTTTACTGAAATGCCCGAGTGGCTTGAGAGGTTTATGACTAAATGAGGCCGAGGGCTTGATTTGTGATTATATTATATGGGATCGGGCTTCACGTCGAAGCATGTTTATTATAGTCCGAGAGCCTGAGTGATTCATGTCATGATTTGGCTTTATATAGCGCTTGGGCTGAAGGAGCCCCTCCGGAGTATGTACACACCCCTAGTGAGCGTAGGTACCTACTGAGTGCGAGTGACGATTTCCGAGTGTTGAGTGACTGGAGGCATGAATGATGGTGAGGTATACCCAAGGGGCTGTTTACGAGTGACTGTGAGGCTTGCCCGACAGGCGGTATATGAGTGATGTTTTGCCCGAGGGGCTGTTTATGATTTCATTATTTTCACTCGATTTTTGCATTGAGCCTCTGTTGAAACTGTTGAAAAGTATCTTTAAATTATTTTTCACTGAAACTGGATTTTTACGAGATGATTTGACTCAAATACCGATTTGAGAGCATGTTGTTTCACTGAGATTTCATACTGTGATCTTTATGTGTTTTACTGCTCGTCGCTACTGCTCAGCCTTTATTTGTGATTGTTACTTACTAAGTTGACTTACTCACATTACTCCTTGCACCTTGTGTGCAGATCCAGGTGCTACTGGACGTGCTAGCGTGTGTTGATTTCATCCATCGTGGATCCACTGGAGTTAGCAAGGTAGCTGCATGGCGATCGCAGCCTTTTTCTTCTCCCTCCTATCTTCCTATAGATGTTTTAGTTGCTTTCCAGACTGTATTGGTCTTAGTATTATCAGACATGTATCGTAGATGCTCATGACTAGTGATACCCGATGTCGGGCTTTTCTTTTTGCACTTTTCATTTGTTTTGAATTTCTTTATGAATTTTTTTATGAAATAGCTTGAAAGTAGCTTGATAAAAGCTCTATGTGATGCGTTCACATAGGGTCCTACCTCTTATCCTCTGCGTTTGCACCTTGGTGGGTGCGTTCGCATAGCCTAATTCACCCCTACCCTCCATGTTCGCACCACACTGGGTGCGTTTGCATAGCACAATTTACCGATCTCCTCCAGACCCCACTTTTACTCTATGCATTCGAATCCCCTTGGGTGCGTTCGCATAGAATAAATACCTGGACACCAACAAATTGAAGAAAAACCCAGATTTTCTAACTTTTTTTACACCCCTTTAGCTACCCACCCGCCCCTTCGAGGCTCAAAACCAAAAACACACACGACTCCCAAATCATCCTACAGGCTTATTCGTGCATTTAAATCACCAAAATGTCATCAAAAACAAGGAATTTCACTCCAAAACTCATAGAATTTTCTTAAAACCTCATAAAGCTTAATTATTCCGATTTTGATCCGAAACACGTCATACCAAGTCCGTTTCTTTCCAAATTTTATAGGTAACTAACATATCACATATTGAACCTGTTCCGGGAATCGGAACCATAATACGGGCCCGGTAACACATATTTCACATCAAAGTTCATTTTCAAAAGTCTTTCTTATTTTCAGAAAACAATTTTCTTTAAAAATTCATTTCTCGGGCTTGGGACCTCGGAATGCAATTTCGGGCATACCCCCAATTCCCATATTTTCCTACGGACCCTCCCGGACCGTCAAATCACGGGTCCTGTTTCGGGTCCGTTTACCAAAAATGTTGACCAATGTCAACTTTACTACATTAATTATCATAAATTCAACTGTTCAACACAATTCTACATAAAGACTTCTCGGCTACGCGCTCGGGTTGTGCACGCACATCAAGGTGAGATTAACAGAGGCTTTCGGGGACTCGGAACACAGGTTTTGCTAAATTACACAAGACATACCGTGGGATATTTCAACATAAGGAGTGAGAAAAAAAACGAGAAGGCAGAAATGAACAGTGATTAACAAGCAAACAAATTAAGCAACTAAAATAGAAAGGAAATTTGCACAGCATCACCCTTCGTGCTTTTACTCTCATCCTCACCAGATAATAAATAAGAATGCATGGAATCACCCTTCGTGCTTTTACTCTCAACCTCACAATATAAATAAATTATGCACGGCAACCCTTCGTGCTTTACACTCTTCCTCACCATTCACAGAATCAATAACAACTGATAAAGATAAGTTTCACAAGGAATCAATATTTCATCAATAATTACTTTCACAATTTAACATCTCAATCTCGAATCAATATTCATAACATTATCCATATCGGTGGAACCGGATACAATTCTCACGATATAAATAAATTATGCACGGCATCACCCTTCGTGCTTTACACTTTCCCTCACCATTCACAGAATCAATAACAACTGATAAAGAGAAGATTCACAAGGAATCAATATTTAATAAATAATTACTTTCACAATTTAACAGCTCAACCTCGAATCAATATTCACAATGTTATCCATCTCGGTGGAACCCGATACAATACTCCCAACATTTCAATAGCAATAATAAGCATGGATAATAGGCTTTAAGACTACAGATTAGCAAGAACGGACTTTCGCTCACATGTTATTACTCGGCCGCAATGTATAGGCACTCGTCACCTCACATCTACATCGTATTCAACAACAAAACACATAGGAAGTAATCACACAATACCTATTCCCTCAAGCTAAGGTTAGACACAACACTTACCTCGATTTCGCAGGCCACTCACTGCTCAAGTACATCTTTTCCTTTAAGATTGACCTCCAACCCACTCGTATCTAATCATAATTAGTCCAATATCATTAATTATTGCTAAAGGAATTAACTTTAATGCATAATCATGATTTTCCTAAGTTTTCTCAGAAAAAGTTAAAAAGCGACCCCGGGCCTACTTGGTCCAAACTCGATGTTCGGACCAAAATCCGTTTACCCGTTCACCCCCGAGCCCACATATATGATTTTTTTCGAAATCCGACCTCAATTCGATGTCTAAATTCCAATTAGACAAAATTTCTTAATTCTTCCCAAACCCCCAATTTCTACCATGAAAACCCTAGATTTTTAGTTGTAAATTGATGAAAAATAATGGGTAATTGGAAGAAAGTAGTTAAGAATCATTTACCAAGACTTTGGGGAAGAACATGTCTCTTAAAAATCGCCTCTAAGTCTTCTTGGTTTTGAAAATATGAAAGAATGGCTAAAGTTCCATTTTTAGGTTCTGTTTTAATCGCTAGGCAGGACTTCTTCACATTCGCGAAGGATCTGTCGCCTTCGTGATGCTTTAGCCCTATTGGCCTTCATGTTCGCGAGTCATTCCGCACGTTTGAGAAAGGAATTTCCCCCCAAGACATCGTGTTCGTGACCCAGTGGCTGCATTCGCCTAGAAGACGAGACTCCCCTCCCGCAGGTCCCATAACTCATCACGTTCGCAGAAGGCTGGTCGCGTTTGAGAAGGGTACCACCCCCTAATGCTTCGCGTTCGCGACCAGTACTTCGTATTCGCGAAGAAGGATTTCTCCCTCAGCCTGGTTACACTTCGCGATCGCGAAGCGCAAAATTTCTGCGCACTAGCAACAACAAAACAACAGATTTCTCTAAGTTCAAAACATCCAGAAGACTACCCGAAATTCACACGAGCCCTCGGTGCTCCAAATCAAACATGCACACAAGTCTAAAAACATCCTACGGACTTGATCGTGCGATCAAATTGCCAAAATAACACCTAAAACTACGGATTTAGCATCAAAACTCATGAATTTCTCAAGAACACTTCAAAATTACTATCTTCTCAACTAGGCGTTCGAATCATGTCAAATAAACTCCGATTTCCACCAAACTTCACAGACATGACATATATGTTATAATAGACCTGTACCGATCTCCGGAACCAAAATACGGACCCGATACCTATGAGTTCAACAATTAATCAATTTCTTTAATTCCTTTAAATTTCAGTTTAACAATTTTCATCAAAAATTCATTTCTCGAGCTAGGGATCTCGGAATTCGATTATCATGCACCCAAGTATCATATTTTACTACGGACTTTTCGGGACCGTCGGAACACAGGTCCGGGTCGTTTACTCAAAACGTTGACCAAAGTCAATTAACAATCAAATTTTTAACTCTCAAAAATTATTATTTCATATATTTTCACATAAAGGCTTTCCGGATTCACGCCCGGACTGTGCACACAAATCGAGGTGAATAAAAATAATGTTTTAAGGCTAACGAGCCTGAAATGGAGTCTTAAATCATAAGATGAACCTTTAGGTCATCGCAAAGAGGTTCTAAGACATCAAATAATTTTGTCTGCTTATTTCACGTTCAGATAATTATGTTTCGTTCCCTGAAGGTTGAGAACTTTTGATAAATATTAGTCCATTCCCCGAAGTGAATATGATAATATTAATAAATCTCATAAATATGAACGCGCTCTTGATGTAAATATATTACAATTCGTCTCCAGAAGAGGTAATATGATTGAGAGAATATATACTCAATATTTCGTATTTTAAATTTTCTCTTGAAGTAGTAAAACAATTGAAATTTTCTCCTAAGGCAGGAAAATACTATGAAGAGGTGTTTTCTTGTTCTTAAGCAATTTTTTATATTGCTCATTTGATTATGATTTTCTCTCATGATACCAGAAGTGTCTGAACAATATTTGATAGTACAAAATGTATCAAAAACTCTTGAAGAGCTAATTATTTTTCTAGAACACATATGACACCAGTAGTGACCGAATAATCTTAGATTGTGGATAATAAATAAAGGCCCTCGATGAGCTTATATACAAATATGTCATTTATATTATATTATTATGGTCAAAACATATATTGTAGTAAACCCAAAATTTACTAATACAAATGACTATCATATTGAGGCCACAAATGATTGGAAGATTAAAACTCTTCATGTTTCCAAAATCATAAGTGGTAAAATTATATATATGTGAGAAGTTACTCGCCGTATATTTTAATTTTTACTACATCATGTAACATAGTAAACTAGAAGTTTACTAATACAAAGCCAGTCACAGTAAAGTAGAAGTTTTACTGAGGCAAAAGTATCTACAGTAAATCAGAAATTCGCTGATACAAAAGTAGCCATAGTAAACCAGAAGTTTACTAATACAAAAGTTTATGCATAGTAAACCAAAATTTTACTAAGAGATATCACTTTTCATGATAAACTTGAAGTTATCATTTTCCATCTGGCTTAAATATGATGAGCTAATTGAGAATTTAGATAAGCATATACTGAAGAACTTGAAGATTCTTCAAGAATTCTCTTATGTTGTTTTTTCTCATAATAAATTGATTATACCAGCTAAAGTTGGGACTAAGACCCCGAATCTAAAATATATAAAAGGTGAATATGGGCCCGTTCACCTATCATGTGAACCACTTATATATGCATATATTAGGGTTACATGTGCGATTATTGTCAACCTGCAGTTAGGCATTTGAAATTGCTTTTCTCAGTTAAGATCATAATTTTTAGATTATGAAATCAAGATAATTCATCTTGATGATGCTGGTTTATATTCAAACTAGTTTAGCATTGAATACCTCCTATTAATGGATAAACTATTGCTTATGAGAACAAAACTTCATTTGTTAGTCTAAGATTTTCTAAATTGCATACATCAGTACTTGTATGCATCAGACCAACAATATATGATAAACCCTCCCCTCACAATTGGTTTAGGATCGGAAACCAAATATTTTTACTATCTAATAACTTTGATGCGTAATATATGATTAATTTCTCTACCACAATGCACAAAGATATATTTCCCAAAGAAGATTGGGGTTATATGTTAGTTTTTCTAACATTTGGAGGATGGAATGAACAGCTGGAAAATATGCTATATGAATCGAATTATCATCCTCACTCAGAAGATAATTCAAGCCAAATGCCAGAAGCATTTGTTGATCCAAAATTAAATATCATTTTTCTGTTGTGATTGCTCCTATTAAAATAAAAGTACTTGAAAGATGGAGTTTACTATACACATGAAGTGTGGTAGATCAATCGGTTCCAAAGGTAAAATCCCTTGAAAAGAATATGAAATAAGCTCTAGAAGAGCCCACGACATAACATTTCATGAAACTCCTGAAGAAGTTCAGGTACCTGAAAATAAAAGGAGTGATGAGATCTTAACAATTTATCTCGCTTGCGAACCGATATGAAATAATCATCGACTATATATTTGATATAATATAGTGCACAATATTGTACAATATTATGAGGATCGAACTTGTAGTTCAGACACCTGAAGATGTCATGCCATTTAAATGTAAGTCATAACCTATATGACTCATTTGATTAATTCTATATGAAGATCCCTGAAGGATTTAAAATTCCTGAGGCATATATTTCAAAGTCTCGAGAAATGTATTCAATAATATTACAAAGATCTTGTACGGTTTAAAGGAATCTGGGCACATATGGTATAATCGTCTCTGAGCAAATTTGCTGAAAGAAGGTTATGCAAGTAATTTTATTTGTCCATGTATTTTTATAATGAAAATATCATCAAAATTTGTTATACATGTTGTTTATGTTGATGACATAAATCTTGTTGGAACTCCAGAGAGCTCCAAAAGGAAATTGAATATCTTAATAAAGAATTTGAAATTAAAGATCTTGGAAAGACAAAACTTTGTCTTGGTCTACAAATTGAACATTTAGCAGATATGATCTTTATCCATCAATCTGCCTATACAGAAAGGGTCTTAAAACGCTTTCACATGGACACAACACACCCATCGAGAGTACATCAATGGTTGTTCGATCACTTGAAGTGAATAAGGATCTTTTCCAACTTACAGAAGAGGATGAGGAACTCATTGGTCCCGAGTACCCTATCTCAGTGAAATTGGTGCACTAATGTATCTTGCTAATGCTACAAGATCTGTCAAGCATTTTCTGTTAATTTACTAGCAAGATATAGTTTTTATCCTACACAAAGATATTGGAACGAGATTAAGCATATATTCCCATATTTAAAGGGAACTCTTGATGTGGGTTTGTTTTATGCTAACAAAGATAGTGCAGATCTTGTTGGTTATGCTGATGTAGATTATTTATCTGATCCCCATAAAGCTAGATCTCAAACCGGTTACGTGTTTGCATGTGGAGGTATTTTCATATCATGGCGCTCCACAAAGCAATATATTGTTGCTACTTCAAATCATGCTGAGATAATAGCTATTCATGAAGAAAATAGGGAATGCATATGGTTGAGATCAATAATTCATTTTATTCGAGAAAAATATGGTTTGAAATGTGAGAAAAGACCCACAATTTTATACGAAGACAATGCTACATGCATAGCTCATTGAAAGGGAGGATTTATAAAAGGAGATAAAACGAAGCACATTTCACCAAAATTATTTTGCACACATGATCTTCAGAAAAATTGTGACATCGATGTACGTTCAAGTGACAATCCAACATATTTGTCCACTAAATCTTTACCAACTTCAACTTTTGAGAAGATGGTATACAAGATTGATATGCGGAGACTCAAATATTTGGAAAAAGGTTTTCATGAGGGAGAGTGAAATACGCTCTGCACTCTTTTTTCCTTACTAAGGTTTTCGTCATGGAGTTTTTCTTATAAGGTTTTTAATGAGGCAGCTAGAAATGCGTATTACTAAATATGAGTACTCTTTTTCCTTCACTAGTTTTTTTCCACTGGATTTTTCCTAGTAAGGTTTTAACGAGGCATATTATCTGTGATGAACATCAAAGGGGGAGTGTTATGAAACTATTATTTGTGGATGTTCATTTATTACTCCGCTATAGATAATCTTCCTGAAGAAGATTATCCATTTAGTAATTTGTTGAAGTTTATCTACAAGCAGCTGATGCAGGCAGGTTGCAAGCAACTCAATGAAATGATTTGCAGCAGCTTCTTATTAAAGAGGCAGGTTGCGAGCAGCTCATGCAGACAACTTACAAGAAGCCGAAAAAAAAGCCTTGCAACTGCAACCTGAAAAGCCTCGCAGCTACTTCCTGAAAAGCCTCACAGCTTCTTCCTTTCTTCTATAAATATAGGAGTTTTCAGTTTATAATGTACATCAGTTTGAAGTTGAATAATATATCACTCTCTCTCTCTATACTTGTCTTCGATTTATTTAATATACAATCTTTATTTTATAACATTTTCTACGTTTTCCTTAGTATTCTTTTTCTTTTTTCGTTTTTTGTAAGCCAGGCAGACATGCATAAGTTATTGTCCAAAGGGAGTGTTATTCTCCAAAGGGAGATCTTAGGATATGAATGGATGGATACTCATCCCTGTCCAAAAATCGAAGGGATATTTTAGGGTGTGAAGGTTCATACAACATATAGAAGGACAAATCTACGGCTACATATGGAAGGACAAATCCATGACAACATATGGAAGGACAATTCTCCGTGCACCGGACACGTAGCTTACCGAATCAGTTGCGACACGGATGCGACAAGACCTCATATCCCAGAATCCGCTCTTCTCAACAGCATATAGAAAGATCAACCTGCAATAACCTATGGCAGGACCAAATCTACGAGTGAACTATCTTAAGCTGCAAAGAGACTTAAGTATCCACCTTAAGACAAGAAATTTATAGATCCTTTCGAGGACAAAACCGCAAAGAGTCCAACTTAAAGTGCAAAGGGACTTATATGTCCACCTTAAGCTTGGAGAATTATAATTCTTTTTAAGGACAAACCCGCAAAGAGGTCAACTTAAGGTGTAAAGGGACTTGTCTACATTGGAAAATTATAATTCCTTTTAAGGACAACCCCGCGAACATGCCAACTTAAGGTGCAAAGGGACTTAAACATCCACCTTAAGATTTAAAAATTGTAGTTCCTTTTAAGGACAAACCCACAAAGAGGCCAACTAATGTTCCAAGAGACTGACATGCCCACCTTAAAATGGAGAAATTAGAAAGCTTCAACTCAAAGGCTTGGTGGACTTGACTATTTTGACTTGAACACTTCGCGGACTTTGAAGACTTCAACTTGAAGAAGATTTGGTAGACTTTGATGCTTAATCTTGAAAAGCAATGGATTTTTTAAACTTCAACTTGAAAAATTAGCAGACTTGAATAGTTTAACTTGAAGACTTGAATACTTCAAACTAAAGGTGTTGCAACCAAGACAAAATTCAACTCGACTTGGGATTAAAGACGTCAACATGAAGATTTGGCCTTTACTAAAGGACTACATCCATCTATCAGAGATGCCAACTTGCTATAAAGGCTTGCCACTGTTGAACCGTCAATCTTTGATAAGGCACAAATTTCAACGAAAGAATACATGTATGCCCGATTTTTTTAAGTTCCAACCAAGTGGATTATATTTCATCATCCTTCATTCTAGAAACGTTTGGGGAAATATGTATCTTTTAAACTCATGTGAGTGAACTTAGAATGAAACTCTAAGCTGCCTACGCACCTCAGTGAAGAAGATCAAGTCATACCATAGTTCAAAATGGGTGAGTTTTCTTTTTCTTTTTTATTTTATGTTCTAACTTTTTCCTAGGCCACATCTTTCGAGTTTTTCAACCTAGCAGACTTTTTATTGGTGGGCCTTACACAGTTTATGCTAATGTGGGCCTGGAGTAACATGCAGTTTATGCTCTTGCATTAAGGAACACAATGACTTGTAATTTAAGCTCGTATTTTGAGAAGCTTTGCAACTCGAAGATTTTGCTCAAATTTAAAGAGCTTCATGACATGCAGTTTAGGCTCATGCGTCCAGAAGCGCAGTAATTTAAAGATTTAGCTCAAAATTTAAGAGCTTCATGACATGCAATTTATGCTCGTGAGTCCAGGAGCACAGTAATTTGAAGATTTAGTGCACATTTCGAAAGCTTCACAACTTAAAGACTTGCTCAATTTTGAATAGCTCTGCAACTTGAAGTTCGACTCGAAGTTGAAGAGCTTTTCCACTTGAATTCTTTGCTCTACTTTGAAGAGCTTTCAACTTGAGTCTTTGCTCAAATTTAAAGAGCTTTGCGACTTGAACACTTTGCTCGAATTTGAAGAGATTTACAACTTGAAGACTTTGCTCGAATTTGAAGAGCTTTACGTATTGAAGATATAGTTTAAATTTGGGAATCTTTGTGACATACAATATGGGCTCATGTACCAAGAAGCATTATAATTTTCTATTTTGCCTCATGTGTTGAGGAGCATTATCACTTGCAGTTTAGGATCGTGCATTGAGGAGCATCATAATTTGCAGTTTACGCTCATGTATTGAGGAGCATTATGACTTGTATTTTAGGCTCGTGCATCAAAGAGCATTATAACTTGCAGTTTAGGCTCATGCATTGAGGAGAATTATGACATGCAGTTTAGGCTCGTGCGTCCAAGAGCACTATAACTTGCATAGACTCTTCAGTTTCATTTTCAGATGGAAACTTGCCCCTTTCTTTACCTTCTTGTTCTTCTTCTTCATAGTAGGGCCAAAAGATATGTATCCATTGGTCTCCACTTGTGGCCACACTTAGTTTCATGTCATGAGCACGAGTTGCTAGTTTTTCAAATGTTTTGGAATTTATGCCTTGTAAGATATAGAGAAGACCCCAATGCATGCCTTGAAAGCACATTTCAATGCCAGATGTTTTGCTAAGATGATCTTTGCAGTTGAGGTTTAAGCTCCTCCAGCGGTTGATGAAGTTCAATCATACTTACAATACGTCGTGTGCTATAGAAAGGATTGAGAAACTCTTGTTCCAACTGCTCCCATATATCGATGGAACTAGATTGAAGATATGCGTACTAATCAAATGCATTACCTTTGAGAGATCGAACAAACTGTTTGACAAGATAATCACCGTACGTTCCAACATTGTTTCAAGTTTCAACAAAGTGCACTATATGTTGTTTTGGATTTCCCTTGTCGTCGAATTTTTGAAGCTTAGGAGGTTGATAACCAACATGCAACTTCAAGTTATCAATTCTTTGCGTATGCGACTTTGCATATGTGAAAGATAATTTGGACGACGACTCAGGCTTATCTATGATAGCCTCCATGATGAAGTCCTTGAATTTCTCAACGGGGATCATACCTTCAGCAGAGACTTGGATATCCTTGGTTGTCATTGCTTGTTTTTCGAAAGAGTCTCTTTTCTCTTGTGACTTTTAGAGATTTAAAGTTGTTTGTGTGGATTCTCCTTCTACTATGCTATCCCATTTATTTTTTAACTTGGAAAGTTTAGCATCTTGATATTTCACGTGCTTTGACAAGCCTTCCACTTCTTTCGTCAAATTTGCAAGTTGTTCTTCTATAGTAGAAGCTTCAATAACCATAGCTTGCACGATCTCCGTAGAGGATGAAAATTGATATAGATGGGATAGATCCTAGATGCCGCATTAATAGAGACTAGCGTAGATCAATCGCTCAAGTCATCATCATCAGTTTCCGTGAAGGGTTTCTTTGGCTTAGACAAACTAAGTTAGGAATTAACCTTTTCGATCCTTTCGACAATGTCGTTACATTTTTTGGTCGTACTTGTAGAGGATCTTTATTCTTTTGAGGATGAAGATCTGAAAATAGGGAATGATGCAGACAACACTTAGAGTGATTGTTGTTCTAAAGAGATTTCTTTTCTCCGTGTAGCTGGCACAAAGCTTCCAAAGTTAATATCGAGGATGTTTTTCGCATTAGAACAGAGCTCGGAATTTGAATTCTTAGTGGAAGTTGATCTTCAGTTGACTTTCTGTGAAGCTATTTCGATATTTTTGAACTTTTATAATTGAAAAGTTGGCATGAGAGGTAGATATTGTCCCACTGGGCGTGCCAGAATTTGTAGTCAATAAATTTGCGTTAGAAAAATAATTGAGACCAAAAAAATATTGCAATAATCGTAGTAATTGATTTCAAATAATATGAGTGTTACAATCTCTATGAATCAGCTCATTCTTCTTTTCTAATATAAATTCAAGGGCCTTTGAGCTTGATCTTGAATTTGTATTTGATTTACACGTGCTTTGATTATTGCCACAAATTTTATCACGAACAAGTAGCATTGATCTTGAAATCTTTGTATTTGATTTGAGTTTGTTCTTAATCTTGAATACTTGAAATTTGTGTTGAAGTGCTCGAATGCTTGCACACTTGGAGTTTGTAGAGAATTCTGGCCATTGATCCACGAGCTCCCGTGTGTCTTATTGTTATAACTTCTGGTCCCCTTTCTGAGTTATAAATAGCTCTATTTATAGTTGTGGAAGGGAAGAGTTGTGATGAGAGCAAACTCTTTCGAACCAATCAGATGAAGAGTGACAAGGCCACATCTAATTGACCAGAACATGTCACTTGCACATGCGCCACAATTTTATTGGGTAATTTAATTTGACTTGGCATGCCTTGTCATTGTGACATGTGCCATGACCCTATTGGCTCTTCCGATTGACTTGGCGTGCCACGTCATTTGACACATGACACAAAATTAGGCCTCGAGGAAGATGATATATTGGGCCTAATAAAGTGGATTCATCACTTGTAGCCCAATTAAATCGGCTAGCTCAATGGATTCGGGCTTAGTTATTTCATCCATATATATTGGACTTACATAATGAATCCAATAATACTAGCCCATAATATTTATTTGGATCGAAATATAATTAATCTTAGATTAAATCCATATTTACTATGAATTTACATCTAATAAAATTTTCATTGCCTACAACATTATTATATAAGCCTATTTTGATGGTTTTCTTAATCGCGTAAAGCGCGAACCGTACGCTAGTTTACAAATAAATTAGGATAAAAAAAATACAAAAAGGAATGGCCAATGAACTAGTACTATTTTATTTTCCATTTTCCATATGGTGGCATGAATAACATAATTACCTTAAATCTTGTTTTGATAGACAATATGATATTAGTCAATAGTCTAATAGAAATTAAAAAAATAGCCAGATTTACAAGTGGTCATTCAAAAATAGTCACACTTTTAAAAATAATCGAACTTTAGCCACTTTTCATGTAAAGATAAATCTGAACGAAAACACTATTCAAAATCCGGAAAATACTCCAGTATATTATACTGGAGTTCCAGCATATTATACTGGAGTTCCAACATAATATAATGGAGTTCCAGCATAAGTATACTAGAACTCTAGCATAATATACTGGAGTTCCAACAAAGTATACCGGTCTAGTATAATATACTGGAAGTTCATACACAGGTGCTCGAATCTCTAGTATATTATGCTGGGATTTTCCGCGTGTTAGAGTTCTAGCATAATATGCTTGAAGTGCATACACTGGTGTACCGAAATCCAGTATATTATGCTGGACCGGTCTCTATTGTAGCAAAATAATTGCTATTTTTCAACAACTTGGCAAACACTAGCTATTTTTGAATGACCAATCCTAAAATTGATTAGCCCGTACTATTTTTACCAAAATTCTACCTGCTCACGGCCCCTTCCCTTTATCCTTCTTATATGCTATTGTAGACGTAGATCCTAGCACTAGCGGACCGCGTGGCTGATCGTGATCAAAATTTGAGTTGTTTTGCGGTGAGTCAACCACTTATTCTTGTGGTGGCTGAGCCTCCTTTACTTAAAGCTGAGCAAAAAAGTAAGAAAGAGGAAAAGAAAAACTGACCAAGAAGAAAGGTAGAAGAAGCCATGAAAAGAGTGAGAGACTGGAAATCTTAGCTTGGATATGGAGAGAAGACAAAAAGAGCGGGGAGTGTGTAAATCCATGTGGTGCTTGAAGTAACTTCGTAGTCCAACAAAGAAGAAGCAGAATTTAGCTTTTTCACATTAAATTAAAGTATAAGGAGAACTACTACACGTTTCTTTTATCTGTGGGTGGAGGAAGACATGATGATAGAACGCGAGTATAAGTAATCAAGCAGAGCAGAAAAATAAAGAGGAAAAAGAATAAGTGCAACAACCACAGAACAATTGTGCTCACCAAAAGGAAAAAAAGTCACAGAGGCACAACATCTGAAACTAAAAGTGAAGCGAAGAACATAGATATAGAAAGAAGATTGAATGTGTGTGTAAAATCCAACAAATACGACCCAAAAGCCTAATATGTCCAACATTTTATTCTAGAACATGATCAAAACACATGCATTGTCGATAAAAGTAAAGGTACGTGCAAAGAAGATGGCCGTTTCACTGTTTCTTAGTAGAGAAACTGCAGTCACCAAGAAATTTAGCATAGAGTGTTCCTTACCTTTTTTCTAGGACAAAACTGGCACATAGACAATATAAATATCTACCTTAGTTCCACCCGTGCAAATAAAGTCACAGGTGTTGGGCCACTAATCTCAATTCACCACATAATCTCTTCACACAGAAGCACACATGGAAAACTAATAATTGAATTTTAGCTTTTTAGCTCCTGTTAAACGTAAGCACACACGACGACGGGAAGCTGCTTGGCTTTCCTTTATGTATAGTAGTAAATGTTGTTTTATACTCTTATACTCTTAAATGCTTGACTCAATCTGTCTCTAACCCTATTCATTTCAATGTTGGTCTTTGTATTTCACTCTTAGATTCTTATCATACCAATTTTAGTTGGATTTGAACTCTGTTTCCGTTTATTTCAATATTGACTAAATGAATGCTGTACTTAAGTGTAATTAGCTGATCACAGGTCCCCGAAATTTTTTATCATGACGTTTAAAATAGAGGACATAGGAACAGAATGAGCAGTATGATGTATAATGAAAAAGATAGTGGGGTTTGAATTCTGCAGCTTCACAGGAACAAACGGATTCCCTATATGGCATATTCATCATAAACAAAATCACTAGTGTACTTACCGGTGCTTGCCATTACTAATTTCAGGAGCGTTTTGTTTGAAATTTACTATGTAAAATTTAATATTACTTGTATAATATTTTATTCTCGGAATAAAATTCTGTATAACTAACATAATCTTGTAATAAATTTCAATATTACTAGTATAATATTTTATTCTCGGAATAAAATTGTGTATAACTAAAATAATCTCCATGCTAATAATAAATTATTTGACCTTCGGTATCAAATTTCATACTAACTTACCCACCAAAAATCAAACAAAGTATTACTAATTTCAATATAACTTATACGAGAATCTACCTATGTAACGACTCGACCGGTCGTTTTGCTTTCTAGATACTCGTTCCCCTAATTAAGACTCTCCATATGTGTTTTTACTGTTTTATGACTTGCGGGGATGGTTGACTTGGGTTTGGAAGGGTTCGGGTTGAAATCGGAGCACTTGATTCCTTAATAGTAGCCTAAGATGGCCAAGTTTGACTTGAGTCAATATTTTTAGTAAACCACCTCAGAACTGGGATATGAGGATTCTAATGGATTCGTATGATGATTTTGGACTTGGCCGTATGTTCGGATCGGGTTTCGGGTGACCCGGGAGCATTTCGGCGCTTAATATTAAAAGTTGATTGAATGAAGGTTTTCAAGTTCTTTAAATTTGGTTTGGAGTAGACTTTGGTATTATCTAGGTCCATTTAGGATTCTGAGCCTGGGACTAGGTTTGTCGTGTCATTTATGACTTGTGTGCAAAATTTGAGGTCAATCAAAGTTGTTTAGGTATGATTCGGTGTTAGTTTTGGAAGTCAGATGCTCATAGTTTCAATAGGCTTGAATTGGGTTGCGATTCGTAGAATCGACGTTTTTGATATGATTTATGGCCTCGAGTAAGTTTTCTATGTATTTTGGAATTTGTTGGTATATTAAAACAGGGTCTCGAGGGTCCCGGGTGTGAATCAGATTGAAATCGGAACATTTTGGACTTGGTTGTTTTAGTGAAGCTTCAGTTGTGCTAGTGTCTTCACACCTGCATAGGGTTTGGTCGCAGGTGCGCGTAGCTCATCGCAGAAGCAGAATTTGCCAGCCCAGGCCTGGGTACGCATGTGCGGAATCCTGGGCGTAGATGCGCACCCGCAGGCGTGAGGTTCTTGCGCAGAAGCGGAAGTAGGAAGGGATGGTGTGGGATCATAGGTGCGATTCATTTTTCTGCAGAAGCGAGCAGTGGTCCGCAGAAGCGAGGGGAGCTGGCGTAGGTGAGGACCACACATGCGATGGATTTTTCCGCAGGTGCGACTGTTTGGCCGCACATGCGAAAGCCGCTGGGCAGTTGAGTGCTTTTAATTAGAGACTTAACCTATTTGCCACATGCTTTCACTTGGTCATGGCTGATTTTGAGAGCACTTTTGTGGGGGATTCTCATCAATATCATAACGTAAGTAAACTCTACCCATTTTTAATTTAAATACGCAAATTATAGGTAGATTTAATATGAGAAATTAGTGAAACTTGTTGAATTTTGTGAGAAACCTAGGGTTTAGGTGAAATTGAGATTTGATCATGGATTTGGTTGTGAAAATTGGAAAAACTTATATATTTGTGTTTGTTAGGTTATGGGCAATACTTATTTACAAATATTTCAGGAATCCGGGCATGTGGGTTCGGGGATGAATTTTAGAAACCTTCTAATTTGGGTTGGGTAATTACTCTAATAGTTAAATTATAGACTTTTGAGCATATATTGATTAATTTATACAATATTTGGCTAGTTTCGGATTGCGAGGCACCAATTTGAGGCTTAGTGAATTGTGGACCGGGAAGAGAGCTTAAAAATAAGGTAAGCCTCTTGCCTCACCTTGTAAGAGGAAATTCTACCAGTAGGTACTATAAATGACTGTTTTGCTAATAATTGTGGGAGCTACGTGTGCACGATGTGACGACAGTCCGCATGTAGCTAAAATAAATGCTTATATTCGGGTAGTTTTAAGACACTACCATATATTACTTGTATTATTTATACTCAACTTGTTAGTTTAATTACTTAAATTGTATTTGATATTTTATAAAGGATTTGTAAAGACCAAACTTCATTACTTTGAGTTTTGGCGGTTACTTGACCATGGTGGAAACTATACCTTCCTTGAGTATTATTTTACACTGCAGCTGTTAGTCAGAGTTCGTAGAGTATTCTCTCTTCCTAAGGCTGACATGTGGGCCGGTCCAAGACCGCGACTAGCCTGGGACCGCGACCCATGTGGTCTTCTGGGCCTAAACGGGCCTCGACCGTTTATAACCGAGACTGGGGGTGGGCCGGTCCTTAACAAAAAGCCCGTGAGACCATGACCATTCGAGACCGGGATCCTATTGGTCCTTGCGGGCCTAAACAGTCCCAACGGCCAGAAATTTTAAAAAAAATCTGCACCTTTGGCATTTAAAAACTAGCCGTTTGGTCTGCCAAATAGTCGTTGGCTATTTACAATATATCCATTTAACCCCCC
>ML347186.1:98235-158429 GCA_005239505.1 Nicotiana paniculata | reverse complement strand
GCCTGGCTAACGCCAGGCTAGGGTTGGCGTTTCAGCCCAAACGCCTGGCTAACGCCAGGGTAGTGCTGGCGTTTCAGCCCAAACGCCTGGCTAACGCCAGGTAAGGTCAGTGTGTTTGGCTCTGTCGCACGGCTATCGCCCGGTTGTCTCCTTTCGCGTATCTTTCGACGTATTTGCATCTCTTTAGCTCCGTTTCCATCTCCAATTCACCTACACATGAAATAAACTCCATTAAGCACATAACAAGTGTATTTTTATCATTAATGCGCATAAAATGTAAGGTATATCACATGTTAAACTATGCAATTTAGTCTCGCATCACCTATAGGAAAAATTTCCTCACCAGTAAAAGATCTATATGTGATAAGTGAATAGTATGTGTTGTATTACTATAGCTTGGGGTTCTGGAGTTGAATACCCGAACATAGAGTTAGTCTTTGTAGTTAATGAATTTTCTGAATGTATTTCAGAGGACTTATCGAGCGTATCACTTATTGAGGAGATAGACTTGGGTATTAATATATTTTTAGAAACTTAGTGTATTTTTACTTTATATTATAGAATGACTCTGTGAGGCTAGTGCAAAAAAAAAAGTTACGAGATTTCGGGGTTAAAAGGACACCATACCAAGTATATCGCTTTTGAGGTGCTTAAATTTTGTTGGTTTAGAAAGACGAAGGAGTTATGCATTGGTTTATCGATAATTAACACATAACTTAGAGTGTCATAAAGGGCAAGTATCTTTTTCCGTACATAGATGATTTGTACCTCAGTTACAAGGCGTTATCTCAAATTCTAAGATAGAGTTGTGACCCATAAACTATAAGTGAAAGATAAAAGAGTTATATATTTCAAAGAACATATTCCAAAACTTGTTAAGGCTTGTGGATATTTGATGATATTTTTTGCATAGTTGAAGGCACTAATAAATGACATGGACGAAATGAATTGAGTATTTAAATTTTTTTTTCTTTGCCATCTGATTATTATGTACGTTATGACACATGAGAATAGTTTGGGAGTTGATAAAACTATACAACGGCTGAGGAAGGTCCTATTGACACCATCATACAACTTAAATACATAAGGCTAGAAGTGTGAACGCAATTTTGTTTAAGTCTTGTGGTGTTTAGTAAAAAGGGTGATAAGTGAAACGGTATTAAGCCTAGAAACTAGTATGTGTAATATCATAGCAGTCTTTGTCCGAGCGGGCAAGTTATCCAGTGTCGCGCCCCCTTTTTCCTCTTTAGTGGAGTCCGAGTTTTGATATGCTTTGGACAACTCATTTCTTTTTGGGAAAGGGGTATGGAAACTGAAGAGTCGCCACCTAATGGGTTTAAGGTGCGTTAGGGCAGCTAATTCAAGTAACTCATGAAACCAGTTTACATTAACATAGATTGGGTAAGGGCTTTTAATTACCTTGAGGGGAAGGTTTTAGGCACCCCTCGAGATCCACAATTGTGGGTCCCGGCCAAACTCATTTTTTGGTGAATTAGTCATTAAGCAACTAAAGCAGTTTAAGCACACATATGGTTTATAAAAAATGGGAATAAATGAGTCCTGGGTTTATTAGCCTATATGATCACATCTATGCAATACTCGGTAAATCTTTCTCAACTAGAGGGGTTACACGTAGCATTAGCGCACATGGCATCATATCCTTTACTACCCAATTACCCTCCCCTTGGTGGTTATATAAGCGATTCTAATTAAACATACTCTATGCGTGCATTACCCGTCCCTTTCTTATGGACCTGGAGGTGTTTAGGACCTCTAATTAAGGCAGTTCTAGACTCTCCTAAAGTACTTAAAAGGAGAAAATCTAAGCGACAATTAAAACAAGTAGGACTGTCAGGTAAAAGAACAATTAAGGGGGCTTACATTTACCTCCACAAATAAGCAGTCAATTGCACGTCTCAAACAACAATACTTCAGATACTTTAAAAAGCCCTAAAGCATGATATCTAGGTGAGCATGACAAACAGAATGTATGCAACATTGTGTTAAAGCGAGGCAATGGAGACCTAATCAGTTTGCCTACTGATTTTAGGACTTGCTGAATCTGAGCAGTTCGCAAATAGTTAGGCAAAGCATAGTTTTACAATTTGCAAGTTTCAATTATCCTACAGGCTTGCATAGGCGTGGATCCTAGATGTCATATAAACATGATATCTAATTGTTAATCAGAGTCTTAATACTAATAAGCGATTTTAAACTGGTAGCTTGGTTCATTATGCTTAATAGGCATTGCTGTCTAGGTGCTGAAAAATAATCATAAACGTTACAAAACTGGTTTTATATATTTATCTCTATAAGCATGATATCTAGGTGTTGGGACTGCTTTTTATACTTATTTCTTATAGGCGTGATTGCTACTGATTTTATACGATCTAGACATAGGCGTGGTATTTAGGCGAGTGCAATAAAAGTCCTAAAACATGGTTTCTAATGCACATAGGAGAACTTTATGAACATGATTATTAGGCAGAATTAATAACAACCTAGTGACAGGATTTCTAAGCAGACATGAGTAAGCAGAAATTTAGAAAGCAGAAGTTTAGGACAAATGATATGATGCACCTATAAACATGTTTTCTAGTGCACAAAACAATCTTATAAGCATGGTTTTTAATGCATATATAATCACAACAAACCAAGGAGCATGATTTCTACCCGATTTCCCCACAAAACACATATAAATGTCCCTCCCATTTTACTAATATCCCCAATATCTGTTTTACAAGAATTATTATTGCAGGCCAAGAAAGGGAGCCTGGATAGGCTCAAAAGTAAACCTGGAGGACCAAGACTTCAACCAATCCAAGGTACCAATATCTCATAGTGTCCAAGAGAGTATCCTGGTGCGTCAAAGTTCCCAAGGGCCTCAGGGACCCCGAGCAATGCTCACACCAAGACTCCTTTTAAAGAGAAATATTTTTTTGTGCAGTGTGGAAGGGCCAGCCCCAGTGTGTCAGAGTTCGGAGGAGTCTCGTGGACTCCTAGACAGTGCTCACACTGGAGGGGAAAGATCCTAAATATTCTAAGAGTAGGAGTGGAAGATAGTGCTTGAAAGAGTAAAAACAGTTTTAGAAAAACAGTCCAGAAGTAAAACAGTTCAGAAGTGAAAATAGTTTAGAAGTGAAAACATATTAGAAGCGAAAACATATTAGAAGCGAAAAATAGTTTAGAAGTGTAAACAAATTTAGAAAGATTCTAGAAAAAATACAGGTTCAGCAAACAACAGCAAGTAGAAACATAGTCACAAAGTCTCAAAGCAAAGACTCACACTACCCAGATTCAACTTAGTTTATTAGTTAACCCTAGGTGAGAATATAACATGATGAGGACAAACAATTACACAGAGAGGGGAGCAGGGGGTTGGGAACATAGGAATCTTGAATCAGGAGCACATAGAAACAGGATGGAAGGAAAACATGCTAGCTAACAGGGACATAGAGTAGGAAGGAGTAGATTGACATTCATATCATTCACCAGGACATATTGATTAGGGTCTTAAATAGGAAACACCTAAGTCTAACAACCATACCTAATGCTAGAAGTAATTATACTGACTAGAAGCAACATACAGGAAAACATAGAGGTGTAATGCAGGAGTAGTCATGCTAATCAATTCGTAGAGAGGACAGGGATATAACTACACAGAATTGGTCATACCAATTGAGATAAGTGGACATGAAAGATAAGAGTCTTAGACACAAAAGTAAACATGCTGGCTTAAAGCAATAAACAGGAAAGATTGAAACTTAAACACAGAAGTAAACATGTTGGTTTGTAGCAATAAATAGGAAAGATTGAAACTTAAACAGAAGTAAACATGTTGATTAAGGTTATAAACAGGAAAGAGACAGAGTTAAACATAGTGGTAGACATGCTAAGTGAAATACAGAAGAGGCATGGATTCAACAGAAGTAAAGCAATAGATGAGCACATAGGTTCAAGCTTCATAGTATAATAAACGACATTAGGAATAGTAACATACCAATTAAAAGAAGCAAAAATATAAGGTGAAAGTATGTAGTATTCAGTGGTCTGGCCTTGGCTTTCAGCCGGCTAGACAGTGGAATGAACACAAGTAGCAGAGAGATGAGAGCAAAGTGTGTGAGTGTGTTTGTGAACTATTGTTCGTGTTTGAAGAATCAGAATGAGAGTGTATATATAGCACCTATTGAGGTAAAACAAATAAGGTAAAAATAATTTAGAGTTCATAAATAAGGCAAGTAAATATAATCAATCAGTTAATTGGGGCTAAACCCAACTAATTTGCACAAACAGAATCCCGGAAGGTCACATTAGCAAAAGGAGAATCAATTACCAGCCCTGATTGGGACTCAAATAAGGTAAAAAAAAATCACTTATTGACCATAAATTAACTAATTAGTCGGAATAAGGCAAGTATACCAATTAAAGGTCACAAATAAGGAAAGTAAGTAAAAATCCCAGAAAATACTGATTTTAACAGGAAAAAATTATTCGAATCCCTAATAGAAATCAATCAGTATATTGGGTTAACAGAAATAAATAAACAGCGGAAGAAAATTGAAGAAATCAGTGCAATAACAGAATAGGACTTAGGTTTTAAGCATATATGCAGAAATCAACCAAACCAGTAAAGAAATAATTAGATTAAACACTTGAAAGTTAGAAAAACCTTTTGAAGAAACTTAGAATGAACCCTAGTTTCAGAAAAAGTAAATGGAATCGAAATAGTTAATCAAAACAGAAGATTTTCAAGGGAAAACACCGAACAACACTCAAACCGTTCCAGATCTACAAAGATCTGAACATACCCAAGTAGTCGTCGGACTAGTTTTTTTTTAAAAACAATAGAGATGAAAGGACTTGGGTCCAAAGATATAGATTCGAACTAAAAATAGGAGGAAATCGATACTCACAAGCGAGAATGGCCATAAACAGGCCTGTAAACAAGTTTCGGACAAAACCAAGTTGAACCTCTTTGAGATTCTCTTAGGAATCCATGTAATCAAACAGCCAAAAGGTGTAGAAAGCCGGTAAGAGCCGGAAAATACATAGAAACTCCATAGACGAGAGATTTGTCGGTTACGGCGATTAGGGTTTAGAGAGTTACTGAGAGAGAAAGGGAGGGGTTAGAGGGAAACGATGACGACGGAAGGAAAAGGAATGAGGGGGTTAGGGTTTGGGTTATGATTAAAAATGGTAAAAAATAACATGGACCGTTGATCATAGAGATCAACAGCCACGATTAGGCGAGGTCTTTGGGTCGGGTAGGTATAGGATTGGGCCTGGGGTGAATTGGGATAAGTTTTGAGGGGTTTGGGCCGGTATAATGGGGTTAGGTCCGAAAATTAAAAGGGATTAAAGGGCTATTTGTTAAATACCCAATTAATTAATAAAATGATTTGTAAAAAATAATTAACAAATTTTAAAAAATGAATTTCATGCATAAAAAATGTTTTAAAATAATTATTCAATATTTTAAAAATATAAAAAGCAATTTCTGGTAAAATAATGTAATAATGCATACATGGGCTATTATTGCAAAGTTAGTGCAATTATACCCCAAAAATGCAAACATGGCTATCTATAAAATAATTAAAGCTTAGTATAAATATAAATGGTAAATTTAAGTCATAAATTATTATAAAATCATTTGTAATGAAATTAGTAATTATTTATGTAATAAAATATTGGGATAAATTAATTAAAAATCCTTGAAAATGCAAAAATTATGAAAAACTATTAGCTGATGCTAATGCATTGTTTTGAAGGTATATATGCGTTTTGAAAATATTATAGGAAAAAACTGGGTATTAACATCCAGTACGAAATTTCTAAATTTATTGGGGTTAGTTATCAACTTTTAGAGATGAGACCTACTTAATAGTGAACAAAAAGAACGCTATAACTAAAGAGTTGACGTGTTTACACTGTAGTAGTTGACTTAAGGAGATTATGTATTTGAGGAGATACATGTTTATGATATTAAGACCTTAGAGATCCACGAATATGCATTGAGATTATAAAAAAAAAAAGAGCTAACAACGGCAAAGGGTGACACGAGACATCATAGATGTTGCTCCTTCACATTTGAACTATTCATATGTTAAGTGCGAGTGATAGAGACTCAGAAACTTACCGCAAACATTGTTGCTCCTGAGAAATTGAAAATAGATAATTGTAGACTTTATAGTCAGTCTACACATTCTTTGAGTAGTTGTGATCCTAGTTTAGGTGATTGTGATAGGCTCAGTAAGATTGTGCGCCTGATTCTGTCTGAATCGCTTATAAAATATACTAACTTTTGTGACAATATGTGGAGAGATAGGGGAATGGAAAGAGATGCATGTATCGTTATGCGTGACAATAGTAACAATGCATGTAACATTAACGTAGGGGGTGTGGATGTGTTCCAGCACCGCCGTGCGTAAGAGTGTCATGTAGGAGTATATGGATGTGTTCCATCGTCGTCGTGTGTGAGAGATATGTAAGAGTATTTGAAGGTGTTCCAGCACTGATGTATGTAAAATTTGTGGATATATTTTACCGTATGATTGGGGTTGTGGTGCTTGGATGTGTTGCAGGGCAATGGAGGTTTGCGAAAATATAAATATCTAGTCTAACACGAGTCATATGCATATTACTAATGAGTGATTCATGATCGGCTGCTTTTACCCAAAGTTCCTACATGATAATAGCTACTAACTCGATATGAGATCTTATCGTTTGAATATATGACGACTTCAGACAGTACACAACACATAAGGGTTCATGAAAGAAAAATATATATATATATATATTGAAGGTTCTCCCATGAAAAAGTTTATAATATGTCTTAAAAACGATACATTCATGACCATGGACATATAATTCATCTCGAGTAAGTAAAAATAATTGAAAATATGACTTACGAGGAAGGTTCAATATCTGATGTTGATAGACAAGTGTGATAATTAAGGTCGAAGGAGGTTTCTTAAGTGAAAGTGTTGGGGCGCAGCCATCCCATAGAGGAAGCTATGTGAGAGTCTGAAGCAGACATGCAATGAAAGTACCCACAGTTATTTGAGATGTCAGGTACACTTTTTAACTCGTTCGAGGACGAACGATTGTTTAAGCGGGAGAGAATGTAATAACCTAAAATTAATTATATCCTCCTAATAATGGGAATGGAGAATTAAAACTTTTAAATAAATTATGGGTCAAATATTAAGTTAGTGGAAGGGGGAAATTTATTATTATATATAAGATAGCATACTAGTTAATTTATTGGTGGACGAAAATTTTTATATCATATATGATGGGTGGTAAATTAACTAACTTGGTTGGGTGTTTATAAATAATAATAATAATAATAATAATAATATTAGTAAAAAAAACTAGTGGGCCTAACCCACCTCACGTGCCAGAAGTGCTAGGTCTTGTTTATATATTAAAAAAAAGAGTCGAACAGAGATGAAGGGGGAATTAAAAAGGGATTTGGGTAGGGAATCTGACGACGGCAAAAGAAAGAAGCTATTTGAGTGATTTTCATTGGAGTGTCTACTTGTTGAAGAAAGAAGGCTTCAGGTATTACTTGTAGTATGTATTTTTTTTATCAATGGAAATTATGGCAGTATAAGATGTAGGAACCAATAATTTTACTATAACCAGTAGACATAATGAAGAAATATTTTGTGTAGAAATATTTATATAATTATTTTCATCTTTATTTGATGGTTTTAAATTGCAGAAAGGTTATTAATTAATATCCTTACAATGGTATGCTAATAATTAGGACAAAGGTTGTAGTCTTTCTTCTCAAAATGTCACAAAAAAAGAAACGGAAGCAGTCACTTTACTTTAGTTTCTTGGCAGTAACATGATAATACTTCTCATAGTATCATGTCCCTATTTAATTGAGTTAGTATCATTACGAGGATATAATAACCTTACTATTGAACTTGTTGTAGCAATAAAACAGACTAATTGTGAGGCAAAGTGATTGATTAGTTATCCCCGATAATTATTATTCTCTTGGAGATGAAGACCAATATGTCAATGCATATATTAAATATCAAGTCGGATTGTGGTAAGAAAGTTTAGCTCTAAGTTTGAAAGTCAGCAAAAATTGAGACTTGACCTCGAGTAGCATAATTGACATTGTTAATAAATATCTTGGATAGATTGGGGTCATTGGAGGCCGTTTAGCTGGTGTTCTAGACGTTGCAAAGTTGAGGAACTTCCAGTTAGCGAGGTAAGTGAGACTTTAAGCTTTGATACTTGCTTTTCTAAAACCCGTTTTGAAACTGTGTTTTTTCTGCCTGGTCCATGTGTTGGGACAAGCGTGCGCTTGGCAAAATCGGTGCTCTCTAGCCACAAATATATTATTTTATGAAAAATACAAAAAAAAAAATATTATTTATAAGTTGTTTGATTGTTTGATACGGAAGTGCGCCATGTGTTGAGTTTGATACGGCTGTGCGCCATGATGTTGAGTTTGATAGTTTGATTCGGCTATGAGCCATGTTGTTGAGTTTGATACGGCTTTGCGCCATGATGTTGAGTTTGATACGACTGTGCGCCATGATGTTGAGTTTGATACGGCTGTGCGCCATGATGTTGGGACATTGTGTAAGGCTTTGTACATCACCCAAGCATTGTGTATGCTTCTTGATATATTTGGGGCATTGTGTATGCTTCAGTGAACATTGTGTATGCTTCAGTGAACATTGTGTATGCTTCAGCGAACATTGTGTATGCTCTGTTTCATATTTGAGGCATTGTGGTGCCATTGTGGACTTGTAGGTGTGTTGGTAAATTTCTTTCCCTACAATTACGATAAGTCCTTAGTGGGTACTCTTGTTGGTTAATTCTTAATAACTTTGTTGATACACATATATTGAGTTATTGTATAATTTTCATATTTACTATATCATTCGTGTTGTGGTGTGTTGGTATTTTCTAACACTTGTTCCAGAGTTATTTAAAATGGCGGGTCGAAGATCTTACTGGGTTATATTTACGTATAACTCACTCCTTACCTACATGTCTATGCAGATACTATCAGAGAAGATGGAGCTAGTAGTCGACGAGTTCGCTAGAGTTGATTCATTTATTGAGGTGAGCCGCCGCATTGTTCGTGGAGGCTGCCCAAAGAGTCTTTATCATTTATTTATATGAGGTCTTTTGTAATTCTTTTAGATTCTCCATGGTCTAGTGTGGGATTTAGGCTAGAGTTTTAATCTAATATTTTGAGATATTAATTATTCGTAATAGTTATCAGATTATTTGGATACTCATTTTATTAACCAAATGCTACAAATTAATGGCTAAGGTAAGAAAGTATGGTTCACCCGGCAGGTGGTGTTAGCTGGGTTCCAGTCACGTCTAGGGGTAGTTTGGGACGTGACAGTGCCACTGAATTTTGCTTCCTTGTTCCCCAAGAGATAAGACAGGAACCCAAAAAGTGAGCCATTCCAGTTGTGATTTTCCTGTCCACCAGATAACCTGCATAATCAGCATGAACTTACTCAATAAGATTAAAACTGTCACCTGAAGGGTAATAAAGGACCAGGTCCTGCGTTCCCTTAGGATATCTCAAAATTCTTTTAGTTGCCTTCAGATGAGATTCTTTAGGATTTGACTAGAACCTTGCACACAAATCCACACTGAATACAATATTTGGTCTGCTTGCAGTAAGATACAGGAGTAATCCAATGATGCCTCTATACATGGGTTGATTTACTGGAGAGTCAGGTTCATCCATATCTAGATGAGTAGCAGTGGCAATGGGAGTGTCAATCACTTTTGATGCTTCCATGTCAAACCTTTTCAGAAGCTCTTTGATGTACTTTTGTTGACTTATAAATGTTTCATTTGTGGACTGCTTCACTTGAAGTCCCAAGAACAAGTTTAACTCTCCCATCATGCTCATTTCAGACTCACTTCCCATGAGTGTTGCAAACTCTTCACACAGAGAATCAACTGTTGCCCCAAAAATGATGTCATCGACATATACCTGCACAATGAGCAGGTTCCTCCCTTGTTTCTTTACAAAATGAGTGTTGTCAATTTTTCCTCTTGCAAAGCTATTTTCTAAATGAAATTTTGACAACCTTTCATACCACGCTCGAGGAGCCTGCTTCAACCCATATAGTGCCTTGTCCAACTTGAACACATATTCAGGATGCTCATGACATTCAAATCCTGGAGGTTGCCTGACATAGACTTCTTCCTTGAGGAAGCCATTTAGAAATGCACTTTTGACATCCATTTGGAATAGTGTGAATTCCATATGAGATGCAAAGGCAATGAGAATTCTGATAGCCTCCATTCGAACAACTGGAGCAAAACCATAAGCAATTCCTTACTCCTGATTGTAGCCTTGAACCACAAGCCTTGCATTGTTTATTGTTGTATTCCGAAACTCATCAAGCTTGTTTCTGAATACCTACATGGTCCCAATGATGGTACGCTCTGTAGGCCTGGGTACCAGCTGTCATACTTTGTTCCTCTCAGATTGATGCAGCTCCTCTTGCATAGTTGTGATCCAGTCTGCATCTTTTAAGGCTTCCTTAATATTTTTGGGTACTATTTGGGAGAGAAATGCTGAAAAGGCAAGTGAATTTCTGGATTTTGATCTGGTTTGAACTCCTGAATCTAGAGGGGTGATTATATTGTCAAGAGGATGTGAACTCTTCTGCTTATAGTTTGGCACTTGAATCTCATTTGTAGAGGATCTAGGCAGGCCTGACTGAGTCTCTTGGATGCTTCTTTCTGCCACAAGTGGAGTACCTTGAACTGCATCAACCACTCTATCTTCAGCTTCAGTGGTTGCATTGTATTCACTGATCTCCTTGACATGGCTTATCATGTCAGTCTTCCTATTTTCCATGTCAATAACTTCACTTGGAACTAATAAAGGTTCTCCATCTTGATTATCGATCTTCCTCTTTTCACAGGAGAGATGAGAATCATCAAAAATCACATGTACACTCTCCTCAACACACTGGGTTCGTTTGTTGTATACCTTGTAGGCTTTGCTTTGAGATGAATAACCCATGAATATTCCTTCATCACTCTTGGCATCAAATTTTTCGACCTAATCCTTTCCATTGTTGAGAACATAGCCTTTGCATCCAAATGTCCTCAAATGATTTAGCTTGGGCTTCCTTCCATTCATCATAGGGAGTTTTGTTCAAGAGAGACCTGATCATGCACCTGTTCACCAAGTAGCAAGCAGTGTTGATAGATTTTTCCCAGAAGTTCTTAGCAATCCCACTATCAATCAACATTGTTCGTGCCATATCTTAAAGATTTCTTTTCTTCCTTTCCATAACTCCATTTGGCTGTGGTGTTCTTGGTGCTGAGAAGTTGTGGATAATACCATTTTCATTACAGAATTCATCAAGCTTTGCATTATCAAATTCTGTTCCATGATCTGATCTGATTCATGCTACTTTTGATCCCATCTTTACTTGAATCTTCTTCACAAAGGCCACAAATACCTGAAAGGTTTCATCCTTGGTTATAAGGAACAGAGTCTAAGTGAGCCTGGAGTAGTCATCCACTATCACGAAGATGTACCTTTCACCTCCTCTGCTTGGCACCCTCATTGGTCCACATAGATTCATATGAAGAAGATCGAGTGGTTTTGAGGTGTTGACGTCCTTCTTGGACTTGAAAGAAGATTTCACATGCTTTCCTCTTGCGCAGGCGTCACACACTTTATGATCCTTGAACCTTGACTTGGGCATACCACGAACCAGGTCCTTCTGGACCAGTTTATTCAGTAGAGAGAAGCTTGCATGCCCCGGCCTTATGTGCCACAGTTCAGCATCATCATCAACTGTTCTCAAACAGCTCAGATCACCACTTTGTCGAGACTTGAAATTCACAACGTAGATATTTTTGTATCTTTTAGCCACAAGCACCACTTCACAAGTTACAAGATTGGTGACTGTGCATATCTTGGACAAGAATTCTACCTTGTTTCCCTTATCACATATTTGGGAGACACTCAAGAGACTGTACTTGAGCCCATTGACATAGTACACATTCTCAATTGAGTGAGTGAGTGACTTCCCAATCCTTCCAACACCCAAAATGTATCCCTTTTCCCATTTCCAAAGGATACACTCCCTCTTTGCAGGGCTTTCAGTGAAAGAAAATCCACGGTATTTCCAGTTATGTGCTTTGAACATCCACTTTCCATGTACCATTGTTGGCTGCTTCCTTTCACTGCTCCCTGCACAAGGAAATAAAGGGTTAGATTTAGGAACCCAAACAAGTTTGGGTCCCTTGTAATGAGGAAAGAGATGAATAAGTGCTTTTTTAGTTCATGCAGGTTATGTGCGTGTTCTATGAGTGGAGCCAGGTCCTCTAGCAGTAGTTACTCGTTCAGAAAAGATCTTATTTTTCTGAAGAGACTGAACCCTAATCTTGCAGGTTTCTTTGAAATGGCCATTACACATCCAATTGTCGGGTACAGTAACATACTTGCTATGAGGGTTGTAGGGAGTTTTCTCCCTTTGAAACCCTATTCTCTGCTTGTTTTCCCCATTGTTAACATACATGGCAGTAATAGCATCAGATGATCAGGTCCACTTAAGAGATTTTTCAAGATCACTTTTCACTCTTTCTAATTCTGCCTAAAGTTGTCTATTTTTCTCAAGTTCAGCACACAAACTAGTTTTAACCAAATTCAACTCATTCACAAGCTTAATGTGTGCCTCACTCGCAACTTCTTTTCCTTTTTCAGGATTTCCAGGCCTACTTACAATTTTAAGTTCCTCTATTGTTTCCTTTAGGTCTACTACCACCACTAAAAGATCATCTCTTTCTTGCTCAATGATAGCCACTTTCTCAATTAAAGCTTCTTTTTCTTTACGAACACACTCAACGATTTCTTTTAAGTTAACCACTACCACCATTAGATCATCTCTTTCGTGTTCTATGCTAGTGATTTTCTCAGCTAAGACATCCTTTTCATTTTTCAGATTATCTATTGTTTCTTTCAAATTAACTACAACAACTACCAGGTCATCTCTAGTTTGTTCAGCATCTCCTAGTTCTATAGCTAGAGCATCCTTATCATTTATAAGACTATGGTAAACATCAATTAGTACATTTGTTAATGACATGATCTTTTTAGGAGAGTAGGATTTCAGATTTATCTGAACATCTAGAAAGTTTACCTCATCATTGTCGTCATCTCATCGTCATCTGATTGAGCCATCAAAGCAAAAGATTGAGTCATACTCAATTGTTTCACTTTCCACTGCCATCATTGAACTATCACCACCATCATTTTCTTATTCAGACTCGCTGGAGAAGACTCCCCATGCTGTAAGAGCTTGCTCACAATGTTGTCAACGACATTATTTCTTTTGAAGCGTTTATCATGAACCGGGTTCCTCTTGGCTCCTTTGTCTGAGTTATGCTTGAAATGTTCTTGCTTTAGGATAGGGAAGTCCTTAATGAAGTATCCTGGCTTCCCACATTTATGGCAGAGGTCATAATTCTTTGGCTTGCTAGAACTGCCCCTTTTTGGGATACCTCCATTCCTGCAAACCATTTTCTGAAATCTTCTAGTCAGGTATGCCATGCCACTGTCTTTACCACTTGAGTCATTTATTTCTGTCTTAATAACCAGGTTCTTTTCCCTATTTGGTTCTCTTCTCTTACTGCCCTTATTCTTCTTCATTTCATAAGTTTTTAAATTTCCAACCAACTCGTCTATGGTTAGTGTCTGTAAATCATTTGCTCAGTGATAGTGTTTACCTTACTTTTCCAAGAGCTGGGCAACATGCTGAGGATCTTCCTCGCAAGATTGTTTCTAGGAATGATTTCACCAAGAGAGTGCAGCTTATTGATGATGGAAGTGAATCGAGTATGCATATCTTGAATGGATTCATCGTCCTTCATTCTGAAGAGCTCATATTCAGTGGTGAGCATGTCAATCTTGGATTGCTTCACTTGAGTGGTTCCCTCGTGAGTTATCTGTAAAGTTTCCCATATTTCTTTTGCAGATTGACAAGAGGATATCCTGTTATATTCATCGTGACCTATTTCACATACTAGAATTTTCTTAGCTCGAAAATCTTTCTCAATGGCTTTTCGATCAGCATTATTGAACTCCTTCCTCGTCTTAGGAACTGTCACAGCTGGATCTCCAACCTTCTTCGTAGGGACAAAAGGACCGTCACAGATGACGTCCCGCAACTCGGAGTCTTCAGCTATGATGAAGTCATGCATCCTTGTCTTCCACCACCCATAGTATTGACCACTGAAACTAGGTGGCCTGTAAGTGGATTGACCTTCTTCGAAGTTTGGTGGAGCAGCCATGAGGATCCTTTCTAGGTGTTAGCCTAATAGAAAGAACCTGCTCTGATACAAATTGATAGAATATGAGGATCCACCAAACTATATAGAGACTAGGCTCTATATTAGTTTCTACAGATTATACTTGCACAACAGAATGTAAATGACGCAGGGAACTTTTACGTGGAAAATTCCTGGCTCAATGGAATTAAAAACCACGACCTACACTTGTAGGATTTCAACTTCACTATGAGCAACCTTTTAAATTAGAAACTATGCAACCTAGGAATTAAACTATTAATCCCTCACTAACTTGTAATACTCCTATTACAAGCCACTTTGTAATACACCTATTACAAAGACTTCAACACATGACTAACTCTAGCCACGACACAAACACTGAAGTTTATGGTTTATAGGAGTTTCCTAATCAACGCTTCTAGATAAGCTAAGTAGGAATTACAATGAAGAACAATAACAAAGTTACAACTCTACCAAGGATATACAAAGACTTGATGTAAGAAATGGTCCGTAGCAGTGATGCACTTTGTTCTTGATGCACTTGAGAATTGTGTTCTTGATAATCAGATGCTTGAAGTGGTTGAATAAATTCTCAAGTGTTCAAGTGATATTTTGTTGTAAGATTAATGTTAATACAACATGCATGACATCACTTGAATGATGTAAGCACTAAATGGTACAAGGTCCTTCCCAATGGAAATGACTGTTGCATTGTGTTGTACTGTTTGCGTGTACAATACAGTCAGTCACCTTCCAGCTGTGGAGAGTTGACTTCGTAGGGAACCCCAAGATCACCTGTTCCATGTGTTGATTCTTTATCTTCTGAAGTTCTGACAACTCTTTCTAGCTTGAGTCAGGTATTTAGGCTGTGTACTAAAAGTGTATCAAATTTCTTATCTGATTCTTGATAATAAGTTTGTTAGATCATTAAAACATAGAACAAAGGTACTTATAACCTATCGTAATCGAGTTAGTAATCCATCAAAGAAACTTCCCCCATGTGTATAGTTTAATTTTTTATCAAAAGAAATTCAATTGACTGATCTTAGACTAATAATATGGCTCCGCCATTGCGCATACCTATCACAGAACTCCACTACAATTCGTCAATGTTCTATTCCTATCGAGTATGTATTATAATGCGCCATTAACTTTCAAATCTAACTCAATTCTAAATAGTATCAAAAGTAGTTTTTTTTTTCTACGGAAGAACTATTTTACACCCAAAAATACCTTAATCAATATGTATATATAAAATGCTCAAATGGCGCATTTTCAGTCTGGTACCCCTTTTCAATTAATGGGTAAGGCGTATACTCTATTTTATATTGTGTAATTGAAAACGACATTTCCAAGGAAGAAATTGTCTTCTTAAAGCATGAGCCATGACTGAATTGGACCTAGTCACAAATAATATCGTCATTTGCGATATTTACTAGGTTGATATGGATAAGGATGGTCTCTAATCAAAGTTTGACGTGAAATCGTTTACAATTCCCCTTATTAATTCTATAAAATCTCCTCACCAACACTCTCCTCTTTTAGAGCTCATCATATTAGGCTTGCCTACTATAATTTATATTTTTTGTATGATTTATAAGTTATTACACATTGAACATGTTATCCAATAATACGCATCTAATTAAAAAATAGCAGCCTGAAAATTTTCCAAAAAGAACAAAGAAATCTATATAATGTAATTCTGGTTTCCTAATATATAGGATGCTCATATATTCAAAGTCAATTCTCAAAAAGATATGAATATGTGTAGAGTGCGCAACTATTTTAATTTATTTCTTTCAAAATTGTACCACAAATAATTTATCTTACTTTAGGTAGGTCAGGGGTGGCGGAATTTAACTTTTTGACAATATTTGACAAATTAATTCTTGTACCAATTTATGTAATGCACTTTTTTTAAATTATATCTTAACGAATGATATATTTCTATATTTAGAGATAATTAACTTTAACTTTTTTATTTTATCACTAATAAAATAATTTATAGTCGCACAAATATTTGTGACTTGCTTTAGACCATAAATTAAAAAAATTATTTCTTCCTTCCTTATAACATGGGTACGTTCGTCATAGTGTATCACATAAACTGTGATGGAAGGAAGTACACTTGTCAAAGAAAAATGTCAAAATTTAAATACCGCCATTCCTGTTGATCGAGATCTACACTTAGACGTGGCAGTTTAAATATGCCAATTCCTAATTGCGTTTCCAATTATATATATATTGTCCATAATGTTTGAAAGGGAGGTCGACCAAATAGGAAAAGTGGGATGATCCATGCCAAGTATTAAATCGTGAAATGATATAAAATGACTAATAAGTAAGAAAGACTTCATAACACCATGCATGGGGAAAGAAAGGATCAATTGCATGAGAAGGGTGGTAATAAGAAAAAGAAACGTATGTCACATCATCATATATATCATAAAGTAAAAGAGAAATGTAAGACTATTGTGCCCATTGTCAAATTAAAGTACTCTGTTATTAACTCTCAGTTAGCAGTCATTAAAGTATCTATCATATTATATGCTATCACTAATTAAATTCATACAGATATCGAAGCGAAGATTTGATGATGCCTGTGATGGTTAGAAGTAAAGTGGCAAATGGGCGGATCGACTCGGATATCAAAGAATATTAGTGATTAATTATTTTCATTTAATCATTTTGTTACCCTAGTTAGAAGGGTAGTTATTTACTTTGTTCACACTAACTAAGTAGAGCTCTCATGAACTCCGAATCTGAACAAGTTATTTGGTCAAATACATTGACAGCCTTTTGATTTTGACATGATATTTTATTTCGATACTTAAACTTTGAGCAACGCCTTAGGTTATACTACATCTTTAATGTATTATTAGTAACACAAATCTTTCAATCCTATACGAACCAAAGTGTGTGAATGTCACGATCTCTTTTGACGTGACAAACAAAACAAATTAAATGCAAAGAATACATATTTAGCCAGAAAATACAGAGACACATATCGAGATAATAGTACTACCGAATTGTATAAATCAAAAGTATCTAGCGTGGTATTAACACATGTTCAACTTCGTCTGATGAGTTGTCACTTCAACCAAGCATGAATATGTCGGGACTAATTAATCCTCATAAACAAAAAGAAATAATTTAGGAGGTAACATGAAATTACCTGAAAGATTCTTTTCACATTAAGTTTTCACACGAGCATGTGAATTTTACGCCCAAAAATAAAAATAAAATAAAATAATAGAGAAGCTGTGTTACCTCATGCATGAATGTGATTTGTTTGGTTGTTTTCTCTTTTTATTACTTTTAAGGATAATCTATGTGATATGCTTATTGAAAATTTCAGTTTATATCATATATAATTAAAATATTTTTTTTATTTTGTATATCTGCTTTATAAATTTATTTTATCATGTATACTACTATATTCTAAAATATAATACTGTGTATTTCAAATTAGACTATTATGATATGTTTGGCTTGGATATTGTATTTCAAATTAGAATATTGTAGCATGTTTATTTTGAATATTGCATTCCAAATTAAAAAAATTATCATATGATTGGTTTGGATATTGTATTCCAAACAAGAATATTATAGTATATTTGGTTTGAATATTATATTCCAACTTATAATACTGCAATGTGTTTTGTTAGAATATTGTATTTCAAATTAGAATATTGTGGTGTGTTTGATTTGAATATTGTATTACAAATTAAAATATTACGATATACTGCATGGATACTGTATTCCGAATGACAATATTCTAGATGTTTAATTTGAATAATGCATTCCAAATTAGAATATTATAGTATACAACAACAACAACAACAACAACAACCCAGTAAAATTCCACCAGCGGGGTCTGGGGAGGGTAGAGTGTACGCAGACCTTACCCCTACCCTCATACGCAGACCTTACCCCTACCCCAGAGGGGGTAGAGAGGATGTTTCCGAGAGACCCTCGGCTCAGAGACAGTAGATCTGTGACAACAAAACCCGAAAAATAATATCAGCAACGTGAGAGACAACAAATAAATGAAAAAGCAGTAACACAAATATTATGCAAAAGTGTGAAACACAACATAAATCGCTAGCAGTGCTAGACAAAACACGATCATACTTGTTAGTACAAAGAGGGAAACCGGGACAAAGAGGAAAACCGCTCGACTACCCTTTAACCTACAATCCTAATGCTCGACCTCCACACCTTTCTGTCAAGAGACATGTCCTCGGAAATCTGGAGTCGCGCCATGTCCTGTCTGATCACATCGCCCCAATACTTCTTGGACCGCCCTCTACCTTTTCTCGTACCTGCCAAAGTCAACCACTCACACCTCCTAACCGGGACATCTAGGGTTCTCCTCTGCACGTGTTCGAACCATCTAAGTCGCACTTTCCGCATCTTGTCGTCCACCGGAGCCACGCCCACCCTCTCCCGAATAACTTCATTCCTAATCTTATCCAGTCTAGTGTGCCCACTCATCCATCTCAACATCCTCATTTTGTTACTTTCATATCCAGGATATGTGAATTATTGACTGGTCAAGACTCAGCCCCATACAACATAGCCTGTCTAACCACTGCTCTACATAACTTACCTTTGAGTTTCGGTGTCACATTCTTGTCATACATGACTCCAGACGCTAACCTCCATTTCATCCAGCCCACCCCAATACGGTACGTGACATCCCCGTCGATTTCCCCATCTCCCTGGATAAGTGACCCTAAGTACTTAAAACTTTCTCTCTTGAGGATGACCTGTGAGTCAAGCCTGACTTCCACATCTGCTTCCCCCATCACGTCGCTGAACTTACATTCCACATATTCCGTCTTAGTCCTACTCAACTTGAAATCTTTAGACTCCAGGGCCTGCATTCATACCTCCAGTCTCCCATTAACGTTGCCTCGCGTCTCATCAATCAGAACTATATCATCAACGAACAACATACACCATGGCACCTCTCCTTGGATATGGTGTGTCAGTGCGTCCATCGCCAGGGCAAATAAGAACGGGCTGAGTGCAGATCCTTGGTGTAACTCCATAACCACCGGAAAAGGCTCTAAGTCACCTCCCACAGTCCTAACCCGAGCCATAGCTCCATCATACATATCCTTTATCGCCCTAATATAAGCTACCGACACACATTTTACCTCCAGACACCTCCAAAGGACGTCCTTGGGGACCTTGTCATACGCCTTCTCTAGGTCAATAAACACCATATGCAAATCCCTCTTCCTATTCCTGTATTGTTCCACTAACCTCCTGATAAGGTGGATAGCTTCCGTAGTAGAATTACTCGACATGAATCCGAACTGGTTTTTCGATATAGACACCGCCCTCCTTATCCTCTCTTCCACCACCCTCTCCCAAGCTTTCATGGTATGACTTAGTAACTTGATACCTCTATAGTTGTTACAATTCTGGATATCACCTTTGTTCCTATATTTTACTTAAATATTGTATTCTTAATTAGAATAATGTGGTATATTTGATTTAGGTATTGTACTCTTTATTAGAATATTAATTATGGTAAGCTAGTTTGCGAGATTTTTCAAATTAGAATATTGTGGTATATTTAGTTTGAATATTATATTTCAAATTAGAATATTATGGTATGTTTAGTTGGGATATTGTACTCTTCATTAGAATATTGTGGCAAACTAGGTTTATTTTTCATCATATTAGAATATTGTGGTATGTTTATTTTGAATATTGTATTCCAAATTAAAATACTATGATCTGTTTAGTTAGAATATTGTGGTAAGGTAGGTTTGGATTGTATTCCAAAGTAGAATATTGTGATATATTTTAGAATATATGGAGATATAACGTGTAATATTTTTATAATATTTCACTTAATTTCAAAACTTAAATATATCATAAGTGAATTTTACAAATAGGTATATCACGTAACTTCCCTACTTTTAACGGCACAGAACACTCGGTTTTATGATGATAACGTAAAAATTATTATGACTAAAATTTCCTCATAGAGACCAAAGGGCAGAAAGGATATCTATGTTCTCCATACTAAATTGAGAAAATTCAGATGTGAATGTAATTAGTCCGAAAAAAATTAATAAGAAAAGGTATCATCAGTACCAATTTAAATATAATTAATAGAAGACATCGGTAAGCCCCAGTCTTTATCAATGGAGTAATAAAGTATACCTTAATTCTAAATTAGTTGAAGTCAATTACTAAATCCTTTTGAATCCATTCTTTTCTATTTTAGACCCATAACGAATTGAATATATTTTAAAGTTGACCATTCACCTATGGCAATCCTTTGCCTAGATTGATCTGTCTATGTTTTGCAAGCTCACATATATAGGTGTAATTGCTAATTAGTTCATGTTTAAATGTAATGAAAAAAAGGATAAAATAAAACTGATAATCGACCATTTTTTTAAATATTACGTAGAGAATTTATTTTACTGGCCTAAAGTAATTGGGTCTTATAACTAATTACAAGGCGCGCGAATGGTCCTTTTTCCGATCCACTCAATATATATATATATATATATATAATGAACAAGGCAAGGGTAAATATCAATACTAAAGTTGACAAGTAGTAGCTAGCTAGGCTGAAGATGGAGATTAATGCAAGAGGTGAAGTTAGAGATGGAAATATGGGTTTTCCTTCTTCCAAAAGAATAAAGAGTACTAGTGCACGGTACTGGAGAATGAACAAAAGAAGATGTAGAGGAAATCTTCTTCCTTATCACAACTGCTGGTTCTTCTTCTTCTTCTTCTTCTTTCTGTCAACTTTTTCGTAATATACATAACGTGTGTTTGGCACTATTTTTCAGTCATGTGTTTCGTTATATATCAGAAAATACATTTTTAAGAAAACATAGTTTAAACGAAAGAGATGATCGCCTAAGGTTCACTATTTATACTAATTAAGGTCTAAGCAATTGCTCCTTAGGTGCTTGGGCTCTTTACTTGTAATTGAGCCTCTCCACATGCATGAAGTTGGGCCATCATTTGTAATATCATTTGAGTGCAATTGTACATTCAAATCTTCACACTTTGCATCACAATATATAGCTTGAAGGGTCTTGAAGGCATACATATATATAGGCATAATTAATGTGACTACTCTTGTCTTGGTATTATAATATAAACAATGAATAGCGCAGCACCAGGCTAGCTAGTTTTCATTTCACACCTATATGTCTTAATTCTCCTAACGAAGAAAATTTTGTTTCATTCCCTTGTCCATGCATGTATTCAGCATTCAGGTTGTAGTACGTAGTATTAGTATATATATACGTACATGCACTATCTGTCACATGCAAGAATCACATTTTTTTTTTTAATATTTTCAATCTATCTAGCTTGAAGATTGTACTAGCTAATTATTCCTCCTGGTGTTTGAAACAAACAAATTTAAAAAAATTTGATGGATATATATATATATATGTATGTATGTAAATTTCATCATTGAAAAGTACTCTAGCTAGCAATTGTTCGATCTGTGTTGTCTTAATTTGTTCTGGTTCTTCGTTTTGGCAGCGAGCGAAAAATAAAGCTGAAATCTCCAGGAAAATGGCACTCGGTTTTCAAAATATTGATTTCATCACTTCTGGCAGTGGCAGCACTAAAGTATCAAGGGCAAGGGAAGGATCCTTTTGAAACAAAACCAATAGTAACGTGGTGCTTTCTCATATCAATTTCTCTTTACTGCCTAACAACACTACTCATGTTGCTGAAGAATAAAATCATGTGGCTTTGCTGCCGTCTGGTTTTTGGAGCTCTCTCATTAGTCTCTCTACTTTCTCTCTTCCTGCCCTAGCAGCGCAGCTGCTTAATAATTGCATGGACTTTACAAAAGAAGACCTTCAACAGGAAATCATAGAATGAAGCTCTTCAAGTCAGGGGCGAAGCTACGTTCCTTCGAGGGTGGTCAACTAACCATCCTTCGCCGGAAAATTATACCCCGTATAAGGTAAAATATAGTTGTGTAGTGTAGTATATACACTCTATGTTCTATCCTGTTGTAATAGGCCAGTTATTTCATTATTTTCAGGTTGTTAATTTTATATATTATAGACAGTTATCTTCTACGTCATCCTATTATATAAATTTTTGTAAATTGTTACTATATACGTACCTGTTGTTAAACTCATCTTAAATGCGCCAAAAGAAAAGCCAAGAGGCTAAGCCCCATAAGTTGTTCTGGGGAAAGCATTAGAAAACAATGGATATATAATGCAACAAACAAAGATTCTGTATATAAAGAATTATCTTCACTTAGTGAAACATCAGTCGGTAATAATTATCCGTTTGAATCAACTCATGATAAGTTTTCTGCTTAAACTATCGAGATGTTTTCTAAAAGTGACAAATCATTTTTTTGCTGTAACAATATCCCCGCACCATCAAAATATTAGCAAACAATATCCCCGCACCAAATTAAAGTCCAAATAATTTTCGTTATTACATATGCCATGAAACCTTGACATTCAACTAAGTATATTCCAATAGATTGATATATCTTGGAATGGTTTACCTTCTATATAGAAAGTATATAATATTTAGTATACGTAACATTTTCCATATCCTCCCACTTAATGTACCAAAGTTAATGAGCAAGTGTAACGTTATGTAGTCAAATATATATAATAGCTAGCGCAAAATTGCGACTCCACTGCTCTTTAGTCATGTCCTTTTCTTGCAAAAGTTGCAGAAACGGAGAGTTGGAGAGAAGGGACTAAAAAGGAACCTCGCAAAAAGCAAGGGCATGCAATAACCAAAATTTTCTTTTTGGCCTTTCTTTGCACCAAAAATCTCTGGGGGAATCGGTTAGTTGCGAATAACTTTAAACTTTGGTTCCTTTTTTATGGAGATTCTATCAGCCAGTGTCGTCAGCCATTTCTGTGACTTCAAAACTTCAAAAGGGAACTACTTAAGGTAATGGAACATATTCTAATCTTCAAAATTGCCAAAGTAAAAGATGATGGGTGATGGCATGATTTTGATTGATATGAATTGTTGTATGTATCTGGGCCAAGGGACGTCTTTAAATTGAACCTATTTATTTAAATTTTATAGCATGATTTATTCAATCATATTGGCAATTCTATAATTTGGCGACATTATCATCGACTTATAAGTTAATATATACACTAATCAATATACCTAGATTAACTTACTACAATAGGTTATTATCATTTTCTATCAAGCCGTCAATTAATGTTTTATCATAAAAAATTACCTTATAAATGTCCTTAGTATGTAAATTTTTGTCAATACACATTAAACTTAAAACTTGTTTAATCACAACACCACACAAACATAGATATACTTGACGCATCATGTGTGAGACATAAATTGGACCGTTAAGAGAAGATTATCATGACCTCTACGAAAGGACGACACGCAGAAATCGAGAAATGGTCATAGCATCATGTGTATACATAAAAATAAGGTGAAAGAACCAACTGATTACTTGCCTACATATAGCATCTCTATTTTGCTTATATACTACTACCAACAAAGAGAGTAGAGATCATTGCTGAATGAGACATGTTTTTCTCCAAAAAGGAAAAAGGCGTACAATAAATATATGAGTGTAACATGCTAGGGTATTGCTATGGGAGAATTGAGCTGCAAGGAGGGAGTAACATCAGATTCTGGCAAGTTGAGAGGTGGCAAAGAGAATCGGCCATAAGTAGAGCTGCCTTTTCTGATTTCTTGCATAGTCAAAAGAGCTGCTACTGTGTTCCTAAATATCCCTTCTCCTGCTACTCTTATTGCTTCTCTTTCTCCTAATTGGTTACTTGTTTTTTCTTCACAAGCTGGAAATACTGAGTCTATGGTGCTTTCACACTCTTTTACCAGCTTTGAAATTAGATCTGTTGTGAAGAATGGCTGGTGCAGCACCTTCTGTATATAGGGCGACCGTAGTAATCCACCTGTTCTCTTGTCATACTTCTTCAATATCTTAGCCAACCCTATAAATTAAAAAATAAGGAGATTATAAGTTACATTATTCGATGAAATATTCTTCATTTTCTTCCAGTTTTTCAGGTTGGAGGAAAATCAAGAATTCTGCTGTGAGAGGTTTTTGGTTAATAACTGACTTAATTTTTTTATAGTTAATGGTTTTTTACACTACCAGATCATCTAAAGTATAACTGTAAGGTAACTTTTTCAATAATAAGTGGAACTTATTATATGAAAAACAAGGTAGACAACACCCTATAACAGATTGAACGACGCTACTAGTTTTTTTTACACTATCAGTTAAACATAAGTTATATCCATGCATGTATATCTAGATATTTGATTTCTTGCTATATCAGAAATTGGTCAACATTAGGGGTGTCCTTTTACAATTTACCTGTGTAGTTAATGTTACTATAGTTCATTAAGAGGACCATTTCACCATGGAAATCAACAATGTCTTTTCTGATCATTGCCATTTCCTCTTTGTATTCTGTCTTAGAGGGTTGGCTCCCATTTAGCCCCCAAGTATCAATTACTTTCCCTATCCTCTGTTGCAACTCCTGCATACATATCAAACATGAATGTTTTATGTATTATCTGGTGAGATATTCTGAAGTAAGCAATCCAAGACGTCAATGCAGAATAATGTGAAATTGTAATCCGATGACCAACCGAAAAAAAAAAAATGTAGTGATTCAAATTGGTACCAAATTTTCCCCTTTATATACAAATTTCTCAGTCTTTTTTTTTTTTTTTTTTGTCATTTATATAAAAAATGTCAATGTTGGACCACCAACTTTTTCATCAAGAATTGTATATGAGGCTAATATTTAAAAGTTATTTTTACTTTTAAAAAAAAGAGAGGCAAAAAAATGGAAGAGCTCTGCAAAAGTTTCGGAACAAACAGAGTACATTAAGATTGTGGCATCTTTGAGCTTATTCCATAAAGATGCTTCGTCCTCTCTCGTGTATATAAATGATGACAAGCCTTCTAAAAACAAAAGTAGGTAGGTAGGTGGCTTGGGACTACTTTTGGACTAAGTACTAGGTTAGCCACAATTGGTTGGAACCGTTTTTAAAATAATAGTCGAATATATATATATATATTATAAAAGAATATACAAAGTTTACATACTTATAATACTAACAAATATAAATAATTTTAATCGCGGGCTAAAGTGATCTATACCCTTTAATCTTATTTGAAGCCCAAAATGAAAGTAAATAAATGAAGAAAGATTAAAAATAAGCAAAACTAAACAAGCAGAGGAGTATAAGATAGTTGTAGGACCCACAACACATTAATATAGGAATTGAGATTTTTTTTACACCATAATAAATATTATTATTAACTCAATAAACAGTTTAGCAAATTTTGACTAACCCAACTCAAACCCCCTTATATTCACCTCACTACAATCACAAAACAATAAGATTAACCAGAAATCCCACAAGGAGGAAGTGCATAATGTTTATGAGTATGTTAATTGGTGCCATACCTTATGTCGAATAATGAAATCCTCTTCTTGTTCCATGAAGAAAGCATTGAACTTATCAATCTCATTATTCAACAAATACACAAACTCAGCCTCTGCTTTACCATATTCCAAAGACCCACTCATCATTGGTGAAGCAGTAGAAATCAACTTCACCAATTTCTTCAAGTCCTTATATGACAAGAACTTGTCACGCCACCCTGGTAATGTTTCTTGAATCTGTTGCTTCAACCTCTTCCCAAATTTCATTCCTTTTTTTTTTTTAAATAAAAAAAAAAAAAGGTCTAAATGCTACAAAAAAGAGAAAATATATTGATGCAGAAGAGGAGAATAGTGTGTGTGTAATAAGCAAAAGAAAACAAGAAGTAGGGGCTGGTTTTTAACAAGTAAAAAAGAAGCAAGTAAGAATATTTAGAAAGCATATGCTTGGCGTGTTGAATGGCAGTTTTTGAAAAAGGAAAAAAAAAAGAAAATTAAATCAAAAAGGGGTAGCTGAGGTAAGAGAATTCTCAGCATATTCGTAAATGACTCTTCTTTTTCAACACTATATAGTTAATGGGAGAGTCATTTCTCACATGATAGTGATGCAAATGAACAAATTGCGGCCGTTGAATAATTAACTGCAGCCACGCGGCAAAGATCAAAACATCTATAGTCAAGCTGTGACTGTTAGATTAGCAATGGGGTTTATGTTATTGGGAATCAGAGAATGGATGATTCTTTGGATTTTGGAATCTTCCGTGGGAGTGCGGGGAAAAGAGAAAACCAAAATTGGGAATATATTTTCTTGGGGTTCTTTATACTTCATAGGAAATGCTCATTATTAGTCTAACAGTCAAGCTGAAAAAATAATTTATTTTGAAAAATATTTTTTGAGATAAACAGTTTGTGTTTGATTAATCACTTTAAAAATTATTTTTGAGTAATAATTTGTGTTTGGTCAAGTTTTTCAAAAAATATTTTTAAGTATCAAATTACGAATAAGAACACAAATAGATTTATTTAATAATTAATACTATAAGTAAATAAATAATCTCAAAATTTTGTTATTACATACCATAATTAAATCTTAAAAATTTGTTATAGCAATAATATGAAAATAAAGTTAAAAAGTACTTTAATTCTTTTAATATTATTCAAATATATTAAAAATCATTCAACAAATACAAAAGCATTCACCCAAAAAGTCATTATATATTAGAAAATTATCCTAAAAATAAGAAGAAATACTTATACATTAATTTCTTAAGTATTAGATTTAACGATTATATTGGTATATACTATATTTTGTTAAGGGTATTTTTGGTAAGAAAAAAGTCAAAGTTGTTTTTGGTTCTTCTCAAAAACACTTTTTTCCCCCAAAAAAACTTGGCTAAACACCTAAAATTAGAAAAAAAAGTGTTTTTGAGAAAAAAAAAATACTTTTAACCTTTGGAGAAGCCGGACCAAAAAGGTTATAGTTGAAAAAATGTAACAAGTGGGGTCTACATATGTACACTGTCCAAACTTTTTTGGGACTATTTGGTTGGGGTGACTTTTTCTTGCCTTCAACTTCAAGGGTTTCAAGAATTGGACAGTTCAAAACAAGACTTGTCAAATTCTCTAGTAGTAGTAGTTATATACTCATTTTGTTCACCCACATGGAAAATCTTGAAAATCAAAATTAAATGTTAGGTTAGTGAAAAATCTTAATATTACAATTGATTCATTATTTAAATTTCACCTAATTATTGAAGGTTTAATTTTTCACCTTATAATTTATTCTCCTCTCCCTATGTACAGAGGTGTCAGAATTGGCCCACAAAAATATGATCCACCCAACCTGCTCAAGGTTGGGCGAGTAATTAAGCCATTAATTCGCTGAACTCAATACATCTTGACCCAACTCGTCTCAGCCATGTAAAGTTGGACTTCTTTTAGTTCAAATTGATTTATGAGCAACCTTTTCAAAATATTTTTTAATTTTTTTTACTTATATGTTATATATGACCATAACAAAAATAAAAAATAAATTATTTAGTAATTAAATAATTTATAAGAAAATAACATATAATTAAGAAGAATTAACCCAAATAGCCGCTCATCCAATCACTTAAATTAAAAATAACCGGTGAAAGTATAATATGCATAATTTATGTATTATATGTGTACAATTACGTATAATCATTGTATAATCTATTTATATGGCTAGAAAAAAGTAAACAATGAATATGAACGATTATTTGTGTAAAGATCCCAATTAAGAAAAAGAAGAATTGAGTGGGTTGGACTATAATCCAAATTTTTAATTCATCTCAACCTAACTCATTACCGCCTAAGTAATATTTATTGACCAGCTCATTTATTGATTCAGTCCATTTTACCCTCAAGATCGGCCCAACCCGGCAATTTCACTTGCGTGGAGACAAGAATGCCTATACAAATTTAGTACAGTGGCTTATAGTGACCTTATACCCCCATATATGGTACTATGGTGGTACTTATTAGACGGTTTGGCTAAATCTTTAGAAAATTAAAAGTTCTTAATTTTCTAAAAATAGTGTTTATTTTGGAGAGTTAGTGTTTGGCCAAGGTTATGGATGAAAATAAGTGATTTGGAATAGTAACGGAAACTATTTTTCCCATTTTAATTAAGATGGTATCTTTTGGTTGGTTAGTTTGATATATTCCTACCTTCTCTTACTATCCTTTTGACATTGCTTTACACTAAATAGTGGAGTATATAATGGAATCGAATTAGATGGTGGGAGGAGAATGGAGATAAGCAAATTAACTTTTTATAGAAGGAAATTTGATTTGATCAACAGAGTATTTTATGGCAAAAAAAAAAAAAAATTATCTCTAGTCAAAGGCTTGTGTCTTTTACGTATTGTTTGGATGGTTGTTTCCGGTTGTATTGTATTGTATTGTTACCCCAGATACAATATTTGTTTTGACTATTTATATAAAATTGATTGTATCGTATTGTCAAGTCCATTTTTCTGGAACAATCCTATTTTACGAGACAATCAAATCGGTGTGTTGGGATTGTTCTGTATTTTTCTTTCCAATTGTGCTCATACTTATTATTCTATATTTCAATTTTGCCCTTTACCCTATTATTTATATTATAATCACCAAACTAAGAAGTACTTTGTCCCATCTGCCGTGACTACTCAACAACTACAACCTTTCCAAGTTAAGGAGTTTTTCATATCTTTTCCAGAAATTTCAATACCTGAGAGGAAATTACAACACACATATACAAGTTTTGTTAGAGGTCTATTAAATCCTGCTTATTTTGCTTTAGTTTCCATATCAGATATTCCACAACTGGTGGACACTATCGAGACACCTGATGTTCCTTTTTCAAGCATCTCAGTTATTAAGCAGCATAAGGTAAATGATATGACATACAAGGTGTTTTTTCGAAGATCTCTTGATGATGCTTTATTAGTCAGATCTTCAGTGTCAGAAATGAGACAGTTCAGATAGACTAGGCAAATGAATAAATTATATTTATAAGTAATTCTTAATAAGCATCGTATTTAAAATAATTGAGGGTAATTTTAGTAAATTTAGTAGTACGGTACAGTACAATACAGTCAAACCAAACAATAAAAATGTTATTTAACAACATCAAACGACACAGTCTATCCAAACATTGTATCTATCAAAACGATACAATACAGTACCATACGATACAATACAATACATTATAAAATGACGTGAAATAATGATCCAAAAAGAATGTTAGATGATCAATGGGGCTATGTAATTGGGAATTGGAGAATGGATGATTCTTTGGAATCTCCTATAGGAGTGTGGGGAAAAAAGAAAACCAAATTGAGATGTGAAAATATGTTTTTTCCTTTTTGTGGTTCTTTATACTTCAAAAGAAATGTCTCTGGTCTAATACCGTAGTCTAAAAATGTAAGACGTGGGGTCTACCTCTACGTTGGTCAAACTTTTTGGGACTATTACTTGATTTGGTGTGACTTTTTTTTTCTTCTTGTCTTTAAGTTGAAGGTTTTAAAAATTGAATATAAGATTTGTCAAATCTTCGGCAGTTTTAACTAGCGTTTGGTTATGAATTCTCAAATTTATTTTGAAAAATCTGATTTGAGTGAAGTTTGGTTTGAAGATAAAAATGTGCTTGGACATCAGTTTTCAAAACATATTTCCCAAATCTATTTTAGAAAAAATATGAAACATGACTCATACTCACAAGTTCTAAAAACTATCACAAATACCCAACAATACCATTATCAATAACATTCATTATATTATCGCAAACCATAGTGTTGAACATAAATAAATTTGAGACAAAATTATCATTTTTATAATGAACTACACGATACACTATCAGATGACCGAGAAGATTAAGCAACATTGTTAAAAAATAATAAATGGTGGTTCTTTTATAAAATATAAAGTTTGGAGCAACGTTTAAAAAATAAAATAGTGATATTTTGACCCAAAACCAACTATTGAGATGGTTTTGGAATTTGGGATTTGAGATTTGAAATTTTGTCAAAATATAGATAAAATCTATGGCCAAATATTTATTTATCAAATAAAATCCAAATTTATTTTGACAAAATCTATAGCAAACGGTCCTTAGTATTTATTACTACTAATGGTCCAGCTTTGACCTCACCGGAAATCTTTAAATCGAAATAAATGTCTCTAGGTAGCTAGGTTGGTCATTGGTGTGTGTCCTACTTCCTAACTAAATTCAAGAAGTCTTGATATTTTCCTCTTTTCGAAAATCTCTTTTGTGCATATGTTTGCAATTTACGATTAAAGACAAAGTAGAAAATAAATTCACGTCCCTATTAAACTTAGAAGTGTTTTAATTCGGATATTCCTTTTATCTTTATTGGTACCTAAATTCGTGTTTCACATAATTTTATTAGACTTCATTAACCGCCGCATACTTGGTGCTATTAGATATTTCTTCAAAAACAATTTCTCACAAAGATACAAACAATAAAGAAAAGAGAAAAATATTAATCCTATATGATACACAATGAAAGATGGCGAAGACTAAAATAAACATTCATGGTCATGTTTATAAATAAAGTGGTTCTCTTCTCTATCATTTTTGTATCGGGATTGTATCTGGAAAACTTGAGTCTTGGGATATTATATGTGAGAATTAAACTTAATCATTCAAGAGTGCATTATCATATAGACTATGAAACTATTATTTTGGTAACTTAGTCTTAGTGATTGATTTGACTATTTTGTGGATGCTTATGCCTAAGTCTTGTAATTTATTAAATTTGGTACTTGAATTGAACTTGAGAGATTTTTTTTGGGAAACTTAACTAGCTTGTATTTGACTGAGAGTTGGATTTTTTACTTAGTTTGAGTCTTGAATGGTGTATGCAAAAGATATATTTCTACAAAGTATCTGTTAAATTTTAAAGTGTTAATTTAACTTAAAAAGATGTTACCGTTTTTTTTAATAGTTGTATCTTGAAATTTTAAAGAGATCGCGAGCTTGTTGTAGTCGGTCCTAAGGGGAGAACCTTGCTGCTTACTTGTTATATCCCCGCGTCCTTGCACGGCTCGTTCTTGAGGAAAAGAATCCTAGGTCAAGGCAATAGCACGGTACGGGATCAGTCCCTTGTTCTCAGTGCAACAGTCTTTTCCATCCAGTGCTCGTACTGCATCAGAAAATCTTCGTCTTCAATCTCTCTTCGCAAGATTTTTTTAAGATGTCGTATATTGAAGTTATTTATGGGCATATCTTTTGTTTCTTTTTGCTAGTTTATTTTATTAAAAGAATATTTAAATTTATAAGCATCCTCCTAGAGGGTTGCTTCAAGTTTTTGGGGGAGCACTGTATACATTAGATTTAAAGTTAATTATTCTAACTCTACTAATAAGCTTAATCACAAATTGGGGTGTGTATTAGGAGTCTAAAAACAATCGCAAGACAATGTGAGTTAAAGGTCATTTCTCATTCATTAAATGAAAACATATTTTCCTTGTACTTTTATTATTCTTTTTTTTCGTTGTTGTAATTTTAGTTCTTTTATTTATAAATTATTATCTGTATTGTTGTATGTATGCGTTCCACAAGCGTACTCGTCACACACATTTGCCATGTTAACTATGTCGCCGCTATGCAAGTAATTAAGTATGGTCAATAGTTAGAGGCATTTATTAATAGTCCTTCTATGAAGTGAAAGTATTAGTAAAAAACTCTTAAGTTTGGCAGCTTAACTTGAAATAACGGGAGAAATTCAAAAATAATCAAATTTATTAATAATCGTTCAAAAATAGCCACAATTTCAAACATAATAGAAATTTAGTTATTTTTCATGTAAAGATAAATCTGAACGAAAATACTGTTCAAAATCCGGAAAATACTCCAGCATAATATACTAGAGTTCCAGCAAAGTATACTGGAACTCCAATATATTATACTGGAGTTCCAGCAAAGTATACCGATCCAGCATAATATGCTGGAAGTTCATACACAGGTGCTCGAATCTCCAGTATATTATGCTGGAACATTCCGCGCGTTGAAGTTCCAGCATAATATACTGGAAGTTCATACACAAGTGCACTGAACTTCAGTATATTATGCTGGACTGCTCTCTGTTGTAGCAAAATAGTGACTAATTTTCAATAACTTGACAAACACTAACTATTTTAAATGACCAGTTCGAAAATTGGCTAATCAGTCCTATTTTTACCAAAAAAATGGTACAAGTGTAGGGGACATTAGGCCATTCGGCCTCTTTTTAAGCTAACATTTCTTTTTTGTTATTTGTTTGTTTATTTTGAATAACGGAGGACAGAGATAGGCGAAGGGGGAAGTCTAGTGAACTTTAAACTTTATACTATCACAACTCATGATACATATTGTTTGCTTTGGCTCAGAGGCGGACTTAAGATTTAAGCATAATGGGGTACCATTATGTGCTAATCACTAGCGATAAAATTCGGCGTGTAATTCTTTCAAAACTTAATGATTATAATAATTTATCATCCAAGTATAAAGAAAAAGAAGTTCTAAAGTAAATAAAGCACCAAACAAAGGAAGATTTATTCGCAAAATGAGTGCTATGGGAAGGAAAAATATTTGATTAAGCATGTTTTGCACTTTAAAATTTTTAGTTTTTTTTAAAAGTAAAATAAATGATCAGTGATCAAAGGGCGTTCAAACTTTAAAAAATCGAGATTAAGAGTATGTTAATAGTAAAAAAAAAAAAAATTAAAGAAGAGTCTTAAACTCTTAGTTTTCACTGCCGAGTCGGAGTCAAAGTGATTGATGAAGAAGGTTGTGACATTCTGAAATCGAAGACTCTTTCTAGATCAAGGTTGATATCAATCGAGGCCAGAAGAGACAGACTTCGAGTAATATCGGATAACTTTATAGCAAAAAATGCGAGATATCCGCAATTGATCGAGGATCGTGGCGTGAATCTCGGAACATATCAGATCTATAACGGTTAATCAGCTGTTTATATGATTTCCTTCTGTAATTAGAAATATACCTTAATTAGGATTCCTCTGCTATATAAAGAGGAATTTCATTCATATGTAGGATCATTGATTATTGACCGAGAAAATATATACAAACATTTATTTTCTTGTTGATTGCTCTACTTATTGTTCATCTGAATTGTTCGTCTTTTATTGACCTTACATTACCACCTCGAGGTCACTTCAATTCGAGGTCGAGGTCCAGCGTTAACACTGGTTTGGCTTATTTTATAGTTCAATTCAATTCACTTATTTTCTTGTTTATCAATTGGTATTGGACGAAATCATATATCTTTAAAACCACATTATAAGTTTAATTGTTATCCGAATTGTAGGGTAAACAGTTTGGCACCCACCGGGGCTAAGAATAAATAGTGATTATTCAATATTGATTCCGATAACACACACTATTTTACGCTTGTTCTAGTCAAGTATTTTCGCTTTCAGGTTAAAACATGTCAAACTCACAAAACGCACCCACACATGGTGACAATGGCCTCAGATTTCACGGGAAAAACAAAATGTAATTGCTTCAGGGGTCGAAGTGCCACAAGCTGATTTTGGGGGAGCACCATTTGCCAACCCAGTTGACGTCAGTTCGCACATTGCTTTGAATGTGAGCCTGGACGCAGACCTTGAAGGGAGTGTAAGCAGAGAAGGCCGATCTGGTGGCCATGGTGCACATGGCGGAGGAGATGGAGGAGTCAGTCTCCAGGTCATATTCGAAATGCTACAGGCTCAGCAAGCTGCTGACATCCAATTTTGTCCCTCCTTTCTTCTGTTTAATTTTCTTGAGCTTTTAGGTTATTAATTTAAATACTTTACTTTAGCTACTATTACTAGTATTAGTATTTATATTAATATTAATTTGGTATTAGCATTAATGTTAATATCATTACTATGATTACCACAAACACTTTTTAGTATTATATTTATTTTATCATGAAATTGTTGCTATTATTAATTCTACTATTATTATTAAAATTACCACTACAATTATTATATTAAAGCTACTATTAAATTATTATTCTACTAGTATTACAATTTCATTATACTATTGCTATTATTTGTTTTATTATCATTATTTCACTTAGTATTATTACTAGTATTACTACTATTATTACTTACTTAATATTGTAATGCATTTGAAATAGCTAATTAAGCCTAATTTAGGAGCCCAAATAAATATTAGGAAGAAAGGAAATTAAAGACCATGTCAAGCCCAATTTTGGCCATAAGTCCAACCCACAGGAAAGTCCATATCCTCTAACTCACTTAGCCCAACTAAAAGGGTCTAAATCATTTTTCTTCTTCAGCCACCAACTTTACGTTCCCTTCTCCCTTCTCCTCTTCTAGACTAAGGCCTCATTTGGTTTTTTTAAGATTAAGACGTCTGAATCTGAATACACATCTGATATCAAGATGTGTATTAAGATTAAAACATCTGAATCTGAATACACATCTGAATATATTAAGATATGTATTAAGATCTGAATAGAAATAATTAAGACTGTTTGATTTTTAACATCGAAATGTATAAAATTTATCTTTATCTGAAAATTAATTAACATAAAATTCAAATGAAATATTCTATCAATAAAATATATAGTTTTTTAAAATATGATAGTTGTTGGTGATGAAGGCTAACGGGTGAATGGCGACTAGAGGCGGTGGTTGGTGGTAGTTTTGGTTGATGATGGTGGTTCATGCTAGTAGCTAGTAGTGATTGGTAGTGGTGATGATTATGACTGAGGATGGTGGTGGTGGTTGGTGATAGTTAATAATTGGCGGGTGGTGGTAGTAGTTGTGACTGAGGAAGGTGGTGGGTGGGTAGTGGTAGGTTATAATGATGGGCAGTGCCGGCTGTGGTTGTTGATGGTGATGGAGTGTGGATGAGTGTTGACTGTGGGTGAGAATGATGGTGGTCAGAGTGGTGGAAATAATGGGCGGTGATGGCTGATGATGGTGGTGGCTATGATTGAGGATGATGGTGGTGTAGTAGTAGTGGAGGTGGTGGTGATGGGGTAGTGGTGGTGGTTGAGTATGGCGGTGATGGCGGCATGGTGGTAGGTTATAATGATAAGCGATGGCGGCAGTTAATAATGTATATGTGACAACATCTTAATGAAATTAAGTCTCTGTTATAGATCTTAATCATACAGACTTATTCAGACCCATTAAGTGGTTGTGAAGTAAAAAAAAAAAACTTAATGATTAAGATCTGAATAATTAAGATTCAAACTTTAAAAACAAACACACTTAATATCTGAGATCTGAATGATCAAGATTCATACATCCATTAAGTGCAAGCAAATAGGCCTAAACTCCATGGAACCTCAACCATGGAAAGATCTTGGTCGCTCCATATTTGTGCAAAACGTACTTCTAACAAAGCCCATTGCTGCTCAATCTCTCCAAAAAAGGGGGCTTTTGCATCCGTACCCATTTTTTGTGCCACGTTTTAACTTATACCCGCTTTGTAAAAAATATTGCATCCGTACCCGCTTTTGCGCATAACTTCAGCATGCGGGGCTGAAGTAGCAAAGGCTATCACGCAAAACTTCAGCATTCTAGTAGACGGGCCTGAAGTAGCTTGCGAACTTCAGATCTAGAGCTGAAGTTGTTGTCTTGTAACTGGGGAACTTCAGCATACGGGGCTGAAGTTCTCCAGTTATAAAAACAAAAACTTCAGCATACGGAGCTGAAGTTTTGTCTTTGTAACTGAGGAACTACAGCATACGGGGCTATTCCCCAGTTATAAAGATAAAACTTCAGCATACGGGGCTGAAGTTCCTCAGTTATAAAGACAAAAACTTCAGCATACTGGGCTGAAATTCCACAGTTTACAAAGACAAAACTTCAGCTCTAGAGCTGAAGTTTTGTCTTTGTAACTGGGGAACTTCAGCATACGGGGCTGAAGTTCCTCAGTTATAAAGACAAAAACTTCAGCATACTGGGCTGAAATTCCACAGTTTACAAAGACAAAACTTCAGCTCTAGAGTTGAAGTTCTCTAGAGTTGAAGTTTTGTCTTTGTAATTGTCTTTATAACTTGGGAACTTCAGCTCTAAAGCTGAAGTTTGTAACTGGGAAACTTCAGCTCTAGAGCTGAAGTTTTGTCTTTGTAACTGGGGAACTTCAGCCCCGTATGCTGAAGTTTTGTCTTTATAACTGGCGAACTTCAACTTAACTGGTGAACTTCAGCTCAACGAGGGAAAGGGAGCTGAAGTTATTTAAAAAGTGGGTACAAGTTAAAAGTTTTTAAAAAAGCGGGTATAATTTAAATGAGGGCGACAAATAGGGTACCCGCGCAATTTTTACCCAAAAAAATCCTCTCTCTCATACCCTTTGTCCTTGAAGATTCGGTCAAAACAAAGATCCAAAAGAACATTTTTCAGAAAATCTGATTTGGCAAACGGATCTTTCGAAATTCCTAACGCGTGACCTTCTCTGGTCCTTGCATTTTGAATTTCAAACTTAATCTCTAACCCTAAACTTTTCCCCTATAAACACTATCCTTTTCTACAAGTGAAAGGGGGGAATTGTTTTTGGGGGCGGCGAGCATGTTTGAACTTCAAGGTTCAACCGCCTACAGCAGTGACTAGATACACGAACCAACCACCTCTTGAACACCACTTTGCCGCTGTCATCACTATTATAGTTTCTTAAACACTCAAAAAATCTCTTACAAAATTTTTTCCTTGCCTCTCTTGGTGAACTTTGACCGTGACTGAGATACTCGAACTCGTTCAGCTCGAAGTTTGGATCTTTCGTGACGAGATATTAGATTCGAGATCAACGTCCCGAGTTCCCTGCCCAAAAACAAGTAATATCGGGTCCTATTTATAATTCTCCTATTTAGTCTAATATATTATCTTTACTTAGAAGAATCATGTCCTAGGCTTTTTTTTCTTTAGTTGTGATGTAGATGTGAGTAAAATATTGACGCCATGTCCTTAGAAGGATTTGTTTAGGCATTCTGTTTAACAATTGGTTTAATTGTAAAGGCACATCATGCTCTAGCTTTAAAACCTTATTCTTGCCTTTAATAATCAATATAGCATGAATGTTTTCTTGACGTATCAAGCTAATGGCTTGGATTTCAGCTATTAAAAACATAATCCTCCTAGGCTTAACCATTATTTCATTTACCTATTAAAAACATAATCCTAATTTAGGAATTAATTAGGCTGATTAAACTATGTGAGTACTATGCTGTGTTTAGAAATCTTGCCTATAGGACTTTCATGATCATTTTGATTCTGTGTTTTACATTTTTTCATACTAGAGATCCTGCTTATAGGACTTCTGTTTAATTCTGTACATTAGAAATCATGTTCATAAGGTCTATATATGTTTTCAACAAATGTGCATTAGCAATCATGCCTATAGGACTTTGTTGTTTCAGATAATTATCTTTTCTGGCAATCTGTTTAAATTCTGCCCATATACGGTTAATAGATATCATGCCTATAGGACTAAAACCAGTTTCCAACTTAGAAATCTTGCCTGTAGGGTTTAAATCAATCATGCGATAGATATCATGCCTATAGGACTAAAATCAGTTTCAAACTTAGAAATCCTGCCTATAAGGTTTAAATCAATTCAGCAATTAGAAAGCATGCTTATAGAATTAAAAAAGGAAATAAAACCTATCTCTATAGATTAAAATCCGTGTTACACCTAGAAATCATGTCTATAGGTTTGTAATTAATAAGTTCATAGATATCATGACCATAGGATCATGTTGGTCGATTCTGAATTCATTCGCTACTGTCAATCACTTAGGCAATATATCTGTAGGACTTAATAATGATCCTGGGATTATAATTGTGACATATTACTGCTTGAAGTGCCCAAATTCATGCTGAATAAAATCAGTAGGCAAGCAAATAGGTCGTAATGCTCGCCTTAATAAAACTGTCTCGGCATTATGTTTTACCAATTAGATATCATGCCTATAGGATTCCAAAGTTAATAAAGTTTGCGTGCTTTTGTTGTCTATGTGCGAAGGTCAATGTAAAACCATACTTGTTCCTTATATGAAAGTCCTATTTTTTGTTTGTTTGTCGCCTAGATTTCACATTTTAAGTAATATATGTTGGTCTAGAACTATCCCAAATAGAGGTCCTAATGCCTCCAGGATCATAGCTAAGGGACAGGTAGTGCACGCATGAGGAACGAGTTAGAAACTGCTAGAACGCTTAAATAACAACTTAAAGATAGTAATTGGGTAGTAAGGAGATGATAGTCCATGCGTTAATACTATGAGTAATACCCCGACTTGAGGGAGTTACAAACTATGGCATGGAATGATCCTATAAGCTAAAAAAACTTAGGATCCCCCCCTATATACTCTTTCTTAAAAATAGATTGAATATTGCATTTGTTCAAATTATTTTCTTCCCTTTTTAGACTAATTCACTTAATTTAAGTTCGGCCAGGACCCACCGTTGTGGACCTCACGGGGTTTGAGCTCTTACCCGTCTTTGGTGATGTAAACTGGTTCTATTAGTTAATATCTCTAGGTGCCCTAACGCACTTTAATCTGTTAGGTGACGACTCTTCCAATTCCTTAGACCCATCCTAAAAATAGTTGTCCCAAAACGTCGAAACCCAATTTTGCGAGAAAAAGGGGGTGCGACAGGTACGATCGAATATCAACCCCGAACGGCCATCAAGTCTCAAATTTTGGCAGACTTCGTGGCCGACTTCACGCCAACCCTCGTACCCGAAGTCGAAAAGGAACTTTTGTTAAAATCGGGTACATCATCGGGCGTATGGATCCTTTTTACGGACGACGCTTCGAGTGTGATGGGGTCCGGGCTAGGCATCATTTTAAAGCCGCCCACGGGCAATACTATTAGGAAATCTATTAAAACTTCTAAGTTGATTAACAACGAGGCCAAGTATGAGGCCATGATTGCAGGTGTTGAATTAGCTAAGAGCTTGGGAGCAGAAGTCATCGAAGCCAAATGCGACTCCTACTGGTAGTAAACCAAGTGAACGGAACGTTCGAGGTTCGAGAGGATAGAATGCAAAGGTATTTGGATAAGCTGCAGGTGACGTTACGTCATTTTAAAGAATGCACTTCATAACACGTACCTCGAGAACAAAACAGTGAAGCTGATGCCCTCAAAGTCAGTAATCGAAGAAGGTCACGATGAGATAACCTCCACAAGCCTAACCTGGGATTGGAGGAATAAATATATCGAGTATTTGAAAAACGGAAAGCTCCCGCCGGACCCTAAAGAATCGAGGGCTCTACGAACAAAAGTTGTTCGATTCACATTGGCTGAGGATGGAACATTGTACAAGAGGACGTTTGACGGACCGTTAGCAGTATTCTTGGGACCAGGGGACACCGATTACATCCTACGAGAAGTTCATGAAGGTACTTGAGGGAACCACTCTGGTAGCGAATTATTAGTTCACAAAATCATCAGATCAGGATACTATTGTGATAGTATGGAAAAGGACACTAAAGAGTTCGTTCGAAAATGTGATAAGTGTCAAAGATATGCACCAATGATCCACCAGCCCGGAGAACAACTTCATTCGGTCCTATCCCCGTGGCCATTTATGAAATGGGGGATGGATATCGTTGGCCTTCTGCCATCGACCCCAGGTAAACCTAAGTTCATTTTATTTATGACAAACTATTTATCTAAATGGGTTGAAGCACATGCCTTTGAGAAAGTCATAAAAAAAGAAGTTATAGACTTCATTTGGGATTACATCATATGGCGATTCGGAATACCTGTCGAGATTGAATATGACAATGGAAAGCAATTCATCGGCAACAAGGTAACAAAGTTTCTCGAAGATCACAAAATAAAGAGAATCTTATGGAAACCATATCATCCTAGCGGAAATGGGTAAGCCTAATCGACAAACAAAACCATACTTTAGAATCTGAAGAAAAGGTTGAACGACGCCAAGGGAAAATGGATAGATATTCTACCCGAAGTCCTTTGGGCATATCGAACGTCGTCAAAATCCAGTACGGGGGCAACACCGTTCTCCTTAGTATGCAGCGATGAAGCCTTGATTCCGGTCGAAGTCGGGGAACCCAGCGCCAGATTTCGACACACAATGGAAGAATCAAATCACGAGGCTATGAATACTAGCCTAGAACTATTAGATGAAAAATGAGAAGCTGCCCTCGTTCGGATGGTCGCGCAAAAACAACACATTGAAAGATATTATAATAGGAGAACCAACCTTAGCCACTTTAGAATCGGGGACTTAGTCCTGAGGAAAGTCAACATCAACACTCGAGATCCTAATGAAGGAAAACTCGGCCCAAATTGGGAAGGAACCTATCAAGTCCTAGATATCGTCGAAAAGGGATCTTACAAGCTGGGCATGATAAACGGCGAGCAACTACCAAGTAATTGGAACATCTCACTCCTTAAGAGATATTATTGTTAAGGTATGACCTTCTCATTTTTCATTTACATTTTACACTAACTTATTTTCAAGCGTTCGAGCGAAGGTATCGAAGTTCTCATCAAGCAGGAAAATATTAGGACCTTAAGGCACGCGTTGTACTCTTTTTCCCTTCGACCGATTTTTATCCCAAAATGGGTTTTCCCGAAAAGGTTTTTAACGAGGCAACCATTGTTCGTGCCAACTTAAAGTATCAGAGGTTTCTTTACAATCAACCTCGAATACTGGGGGACATCACCCCCAAATGTTATATTTTCAAGGAAAATACTTCACATCGACTGGGTCTCGGTAGGAAAACTTTTGTAACGGGCCAAACGGTCGATGAACCGTGTCCATGTAGATTGTTCGAGACCTAACGGCAAAACATGTACGCATATATGAATTATTCAAAGCAGTATTTTTCCTTACCAGATATCTTGTGTCTTAATGAAAATTTTCTAATTCACAAGCTCCGTCTTATGATTTTTGTGAAAAATGGCTCAAGGGTTGCAACTACACCTCGAACGATTAACCCCATACTCGGGGGCTGCCGTCGAAAATCAACATCTTCGAACTATATAACTTCGAAGACGTAAGACCACAATGAGGCAACCCTCGATTTATAGGCCAAGGCCACCATTCTCCGGGATATTGGGAAAATAAGCCCAAGAGGAATACCCAAAGTCTACGACCAAACTAACGCGACTCGGAGACGTACGAATCTCGCAATAAAAATAGGCCTTCGAATTTTTTGAAAAACTGATTAAAAAGGGATACCCTCGGCAAAATAATTAAAAGGTTTCGATAATATCATCCCTCGAAAAATCTTAAGAGGTATCAAATTATTTAAATACAAATTTTTTCTAAGGCACAAAAAGTAAAAGGGGGTTTCGATCAATATTAAACCCTTCAGAAAACACAATGGGTAAAATATTCACACTAAGGCACAAAAAAATTTCTATAAAGTCTTTAAGTAGAAAAAAGGAAAAAATCCATTCTTTTAAAGCCATATCGGCCCGATTCAAAGAGCCTAAGGGCCATTAAATCTTGGAGTTCGAGAATACATTTTCACTCAATTCGAACCTAAGGGTTTCACTACTTCGAGTTTGAGTAAAAATTCACTCGACTACAGTTCGAGGATCCGTCCTCATTCAATACGAACCTAAGGGTTCTATTACTTCGAGTTCGAGTTTTACTCGAACTCGTCTATGAAAGCAGTATTAGTATGACTTCGTTCAAATTGCCCAAATCCGAAGTCTTGAACAAATTATAAAATTTTACAAAGGCACGAAGCAGATTTGGACTTATCACAAGACAAAATCGAGAAGGAATTCAAAAAGGAAATATCTTTATATATACTTGAACAAAAGTATGTATAAAAGACCGATAAAGGTCTTACAAAAGGGAAAAGAAAAAGTACAAGTCCTAACTATGCTCGGGGGTGACTTCTTCCTCGGGCCCTCTCCTTTATCAGACCCGCTCTTGCTGCCTTCATCGTCGTCTTCATCATCTTTGCTTGAGCTATCTCCTCAGAAAGGTCGAAGCCTCGAGCATGAATCTCCTCGAGGGTCTCTCTCAGAGATTGGCACTTAGCCAGCTCGACAGTAATTGTGCTCGGTGGGTAGCCTCCCTCAGCTGAATTTGAGCAGCCTCGACATCCGCCAGGTATATAGCAACCGACTGGTCAGCTTGAGTCTTTGCCTTTTCGGACTCAGCTTGGGATTTAACGAGTTCGGCCTCGAGTTCCTCGATCCTCTTGGCCTGGACCGAGCACTTCTCCCCAGCACTCTGAAATTGGACTCCGGCTGATGAAAGTTGGGACAAGGCAACCTCTTTCTCCACATCAAAGCGGTCCATGCCCTCCTTCCACCGATGGCAGTCAGCTTTAACTTGATCGACTTCCCCTCGGAACAACTCGATCTTCTCAATTTTCTGCTGCAACTGAGACATCGAAACATTAGTTTCCACCCTTGGATTGAGCCCATATTTTTTCAAAAGAACATTTACCTGCTCATTCAGCTCGGCTTCCTCCTTACGAGCCTTGGCTAAATCAGCTCGGAGGTCCCTGAGCTCCTAATCCTTATGCCCACAAAGCAGCATGAGAGAATTTCTCTCCTCCGAAAGCTTTTGAGGATCGACCTCACACTGGCCTAAGTTAGCCCGAGACTTGGAGAAAGCCTATATGAGAAAAAATAGAAGTTAGATAGAAGGACGGAAAAGTAAAAGAAAATTACATCAATATAAATTAACATTTAATCGAGATAGAAGGCGCAGGGCCTCTTCGAAGAGGGTAGATGCATCGTAGAGTTCAGAGGCATCATCAACCCCAGTAAAACAATCCCGAAAGAGATCCTCTTCACTAGGGACTCCGCCTATGTCAGGGGTCCTTAGAGCTCGGGCATCTCTTATAGCCTCCTCGGAAAAGGCCGGTAGAGAAGGTGAGTGACCTGCTGTCACAACCCCGAGCGAGTTGCTCGGGGCACTCTATTCAACTCTGGGGCTATCAGAATCGGCCCCCTTTGGTATTTTTGTCGTTGGTCGAGGGTCAATCTCGACCTCAGGCGATTCGACTTCCTTGCCCGAATCTTTCCTCGAAGCCTCCTTATCACGAGGACGGGTCTCGACAACTGCCTCCGGATTTGAAGGTTTGGCGGCCTCAGTTGGTTTCCTTGCTCGAATCACCAGCGTCAAGTCATCGCCATCATCTTCCTATTCTTCTTCCCTCAACTGTTGGACCGACTCTAAGTCAGACGGATAACATTCTCCCTGCGTCTTTGAGCTGGAGCCTTTTTTGGTTTGGGGTCCTCGGATTCTGAAACCCTCTTCATCTTGTTATCATTCCCCGGCTTCGGAACTAGGGGACTTAGCCTCTTCCTCGCTGCTCGGAGGCCTCAAAACTGCGTCTTTGTTCAGGACTGCACAAAAAGAAATTGAGTAAGAAAAATAAATGTGACCAATACCTCGAAAATAAGAGAGAGAAACTCACCATGGTTCTTGGCCTCCCATTTTCCTTTTGACAAGTCATGCCAACAACGCTCAACATGGTTCTTGGCCTCCCATTTTCGTCGCCAAACTGTTGTTCTTGATATTGTTTGGGTGAGGAAGAGTGTAAAGCACGAAGGGTGATGCCGTGTATTGTGAGGATGAGAGTGTAAAAGCACGAAGGGTGATGCCGTGCCATGTGATATTAAAGCACGAGGGATAATGCCGTGCCATGTTATTAAATCACGAAGGATAATGTCGTGCCATGTTATGATATTAAAGCACGAAGGATAATGTCGTGCCATGTTATTAAAGCACGAAGGATAATGTCGTGCCATGTTATTAAATCACGAAAGATAATGTTGTGCCATGTTATGAGAGTAAAGCACGAAGGGTGATGCCGTGCACTTGTTTTGGTGAGGATGAGAGTAAAGCACGAAGGGTGATGCCGTGTACTTGTTTTAGTGAGGATGAGAGTAAAAGCACGAAGGGTGATGTCGTGCACTTGTCTTTGCATTTTATTCCATTGTCCTAAATTTGAATAGTCCTACTGATCTCTTACTACATTTATTGGCAAGATTTGATACTCCTCTTGTACTGTATGGCAATTTCTGAGTCACAGACTGAGTTCCGGTGTATAAATCTTGAGGAGATTATGATCAAGAGATTTTATTGAAGAGTATTATTGAAAAAGCTATCGTTTTGAAATAATTATATTTGAATGACTTTTGCATCTAAGGTATATTTGAAAAGCACTAGTCTTGCCTAAAATGATATTTGGAAGTCGTTTATTGGGAAAGTATCTTTGAGAAGTTTCGTAATTTGAAAGAAACTATATTTTACGTAATTCTATCTGCTAAATATACTTATATCTACTTTTGGAGAAAATAGGTTTTCAAAGGAAACTCTTCCATACAAAAATGATTTTATTTGCAAAAGTTTTCATATGAAATGCTGTTTAAAGATTTCTACTAGTTATGGATTTTAATGGCTAAGGCCCGATGTGAATAAACCGACGTGGAGTTGAGTTATTGGTGTTCTCTATTGTATTATGTATCCTTTCGATTCGGCTTGTTTTGATGTCCATCTCTCTGTGTATTTTTGTGCTGTTTCGTGATTGATTTCTATAATTTTCCTTCCCTTTATATTGTCATTCTTGTAAATTATTCCGTGAAGTCTTAGGTAGATGTACGTTCGGTCATTTCTATATTCATGTATTTATCTTGTAGACCAATGGTGTCTTGACTAGTCCTCGTCACTACCCCATCGAGGTTAGTCTTGATACTTACTGGGCACCGCTGTGGTGTGCTCATACTACACTTTTGTACATTTTTGTGTACAGATCCAGGTATATATTGTAGTAGCTGTGTGGATTGCCGACGAGACTCAAGGTAACCTACTGCTGCGTTCGCAGGCTGTAGAGTCACCTTCTTTGTATTTATTATTCATACACTGTTGTATTTAGTTCCAAACAGTTGTACTTAGAAGTTGTAGAAGATTCGTAGAGCTTATGACTTGTATTACCGGTTTTGGGAAAATTTGTACATTCTGTTGAGATTCTATATCAAGACTGTTAGTTTTCCTTTTATTATTGTTGTTATTCGGTAACTGCTAGGCTTACCTAGTTCCTAAGATTAGGTACCATCACGATACCCAACGAAAAAAAATTGGATCGTGACAGTAGGTCCGCCGGTGCTTTGGCCAAACAAAATCTCAATAATTTGTCCCTTAGCTACATTAAAATCGAGATCAAAAGTACACAAGATGAGGAATTTTCGCCTGGGAACCTAGTTAAGAAGATTGTAAAAATGCAACTTTATAAGTCCTCTTCATCAATTTAATACACTTACGTTTGGTTTGAATATAGGTTATTTTGGGATAAATTATGCTAGGATAAATTATGTTGTGATAATTCTTATTTGCTGTTTGGTATGTTGCAATAAAAATAATATTTGTATAATTTCTAAGAAGAAGGTATAAGTTATCCCGACACTAATTACTCAATCTCCTATAAGGTATAAGTTATCCCGATATTAATTTTAATCCCGGAATAATTTATCCTAAATTTGTTAACCAAATAAAATAATATTACTATTTGTACTTATACCTCGTACCGAACGACTCCTTAATTCTCATTAAGCATTTTTTCCTTTTAAGAAAAAAGATGGGAGAAACATGTGGCGCCTTTAGTAATTTTCCAGAGAAAAAGAAAGGGAGAAACATATGGCATCTTACTTAAGTAATTTTAGGTTTTCATTTTTATTTTACTTTAATTAATTTCTTAGCATACAGTCCCCGATAAGAAAAATAAGCTGCAGACAATCTTTCTTTTTCCCACCCGAAAATAAGAACATCTTCGAATGGGACATCTATTAGCCTCGCCGCCGGTGGCATTTCGGCCGATCGCCGGTAACATTGTGCGGTTAACTTCAAGAATTCAGGCATTATCAATGGAGGAAATTCCCCCAAATGCGATACGGCGAAAGCGAGATTCAACATGGAGAGGAGGTTTCAGTCTTGGAGTGGATTTGGGGCTTGCCCGTACTGGCCTTGCCATTAGTAAAGGCTTCAACTTTCGACCTTTAACGGTAACAACCCCAACTTTCATCCGCAAAGCAAAAAAAAGCACATACTGGAATTTTTATTTGGATTGAATTTTTAGGTTCTTGAATTGAGAGGACAAAAGCTTGAAGTTCGAATTCTTGATATTGCCCTAAAACAGGTAAAGACACAGCTCTTTTATGTCTAATGCGGAAAGATTAAATTTTTATGGTAATTTATCAACTGGGTATTGATAATTGATGTGATTCTTGAATATATTTTTAGTATTTCTTTCATTTTAATTTTTTAAGAATTAATCCCAGCATTTTGGAGTTTCATGAGAGTGTGGTTCTATTTGGGAAGTTAGGAAGTGGATGAGTTTATAATTGGGCTTCCTTTGTCAAGTGATGGAAGGGAAACTCCACAATCTAACAAAGTTCGAAGTGTTGCTGGTAGGCTTGCTGTTCGAGCTGCTGAGAGGTACTACTTATTATTTATGTAGGATTTTTAATATGCTTTTTACCTATCCAATACTATTATTGTCATTGCCTTTACTTTTTATCAACTGTAACCTTATGGAAATCCTGAAGATTATGTGTCAAGTTGCGTGAAATGAAAAAAAAAGAAAAAAAGAAAAAGGCAGCCCGGTGCATAAAGCATCCCGCGTTCACGCAGGGAGCATGAAAATGAATATTCAAGAAAATTCTTGCGGGAGTTTAATGGTTGAACTGTCCAGAGACATGTTTGCTTGTTATGCTTTACACTCTAGGGCTACTAGTTGACTTCCTATTTTCAGAAACCTTTGAGTTATATGCTTTTTTATTACAAATTATTGATACTAAATTCATCTGTTATAGTCATTTCTCTTATGTCATGTTTAACTTCATTTTATAAGTGGTGAGTGAGGGAGTTTCTGTAATGATTTGGCATCTTCTACGCTGTGTTGGAGACCTTTATTTTGTTCATAAGAACCTTACTTGTGATTAGGGGTTGGAGAGTATATCTGCAGGAAGAGTATGGAACAACAATAGAGGCCATGAGCTACATGGTTGATAGGTAATGATTTGCTCACTTGTTCCTGTATTTATTGAATGAGTTATCACGAAGCAAGTAATTCTCTTTTCAATTTTCTGTTATGCGAGTAAAGTTTTCCCTTTGCAAGGAGGAACCATGTTCTCGCTTGGTAATCAACAACGTTTGTCTACCTGTTTTGCTAATAAATTGATTGTCAAGTGTATATGAGAAGCTAGGGTAATCCTTCATACATTCTGTTACAAGAAGTTATCCAAAAATGAATAGCGTGACAATGTTTTAGGGGCCTCGGAAAATCTGCTCGTGAAGGGAAACAGGATGCCTATGCTGCTGCTGTATGTATACAGTTGAATTTATCTGGTTTTTTTGGTACATAGACTGAAAGTAGTAAACCAATGGTTAGGATTAGAGCTTTATTGTATTGCAGATGGTGCTTGAGAGATACTTTTCAGAGTCAGGTCGGAGAATCGAGCTAGTGTTACCCAAGCAGTTGGATCTCCAAGAGAAGCTAAAGAAGGGGTGTACTGAAGATGCTGATTATTTTACAGATGAATCTGATTAGGTGTTGAAGTGATGATTGTTATAACTCTAGCCACTACAACATTACTTATACCTTTAGAAGACATGGATGATTTGCCATTTTTTGTTTGATAAATATCTTCCTCCTGTAAAGAAGCCATGGATCTTGCTTTACTTGTTGCCTGAATTTGTTGAAGAATTTCCACTATCTGAGGTGAAAACATATAAAATAAAGTAAAAGTGCTCAAATAAGAATGCAATCTGGAGTTGTTCATTTTTTAATAACTTTTTTCTATTTCATTTTTGATTAGTTTTGGTTACAGTTGGGAAGATATCTTGAGAAAAGATTTTAGCACCGGTGTATCCTATATGTACTCAAGTTAGGTCTTTTCCTTAAATGCCCTTGACAGTAGACTGCTAACATATTAGTAATATGTGCAATTTTGTCTTTCTCCCTCAAAATCTAAACCCTTTCCTTGTCTTCTTCATCGGGGCTTTTGCATCTATACCTGTTTTTTGGGTCACGTTTTAATTTATACCCGCTTTGCAAAAAAAATTGCAAGCGTACCCACTTTTTGCATAAACTTCAGGCATACGAGCCTGAAGTAGCAAAGACAATCGGACAAACTTCAACATTCTAGGCTTTTTCAAAAGCTTCAGCAGAAGTGCTGAAGTTATTTAGTTCATTTGTAAAACCTTCAGCACTAAATAAGCTGAAGTTTTGTCCTGGATTAATTAGTTTTGTCATAAAGCTTTTTCAAAAACTTCAGCAGAAGATGTTGAAGTTATTTAGTTCATTTGTAAAAACTTCAGCACTAAATATGCTGAAGTTTTGCACAGGTATCAGGAAGGCGGCACCTGAAATTGTAAAAATTAGGGTATAAGTTAAATAATTTTAAAAATATGTGTATAGGTTAAATGAGAGCGACCAAAGAGGGCGCTCCGTGCAATTTCTACTTCTTCCTCCATATAATCCTTGTTTTCCATGACTCTAAGAAGCAAATGTAATGGAGCAGATTATCAAGGAAACTCCAACAATTTCTTCTCCAATTGTAACTAAGCAACTCTCTCCAGCAGGTCCCATCTTTCCTTTAGACCCAGATTCCAGAAGCAAATGCGACGGTGAAAATCATCAATGCAACCTCAATATAAGAATGTCATCTGCAACTTCTAAAGCTTAACTTATAGTTTCAATTTGAAAATTTTTAAGCAGAGATGAAGAGAATATTTCATGTTGAGTCGAATTCTTTCATTCTTTTCAATAGTAAATAAAGCGTTTTCGATTTCCATAAACCCCAACGTCAAGTTGTTAGCTTGATCGTCCAGAATGTTTTTGAGAAGAGCCATTGCACATTATCTTTTGTTTGCATCTATTTTTTCCTTTTTACTAATTATGGTATGAATTGGGGAAAGCTTTATTTTTTTGGTCAAGAAGACAATAATGTGTTGTTAGGTTGCTGCCTAAGGTTATTTAAGAAAAGAAAAGTGGGTACGATGCTAACATACCACACACAATATATATATACATATATACTAGTCTCGATAAACGTGCTTTGTACTTTATTCCCTATCTATCTCAATCAACGAAAAAAAAATATAAGGTAATATTATTTGTAATTATATTACGATTGTGTTTAAGACAAAATTACAGAATAATGCACTCCATAAGTTAACCTTGCACTATTTTAGCGCAGTTATACCCTCCTACTTAAAATCATTATGCGTCATAAGGTTCCATTCGTACTGATTTCAGTCCTAATTACAGATACTATACCGAATAAAATTTTGTAAATAAACTCAACACACAGTTTACTTAAGTTTTGCATCTTGAATATTGTAAATATAAGGCAAGAAAATAAAACAAAAAGAGAAACAAAGAATTATTGAGAATATCGAGAAAGAAAGAAGAAGAAGAAGAAATATGTAAGTATATAGGCGCAAGACGATTCCCATCATTGGATTAGAGACAAATAAAGAGAACAGAGGAACCATGCACCAAGTAACACCAAGTTCCTTTCTCATTACCCCAACAACGATTTTAATCCCTAGCTAGTGTTACAAAGGATTATGTCACATCCTGATGTGAACTCCACAATAAATCTATTATGCTTCTTTAGTTTTTATGTTACATCTTGTTTGGACTCGTAACTCTAGTATTAATTGTGATTACAATTATATCCAAGTTGGCATGTACTTATGTTTTGTTTTTGAAGGTTATTTTGGTCTTCAACATTGTATTCATGCTTTTGTATATATATACCAAGAAATTAATGTTGATACAAAAGATTTATATACAAAAATATAAGCTTAATTGTTAAGAGGACCTGGGATTCTTGTTTATACAAAAAAATTGTAATTATCAGCAATTTTTTTTTTTGAAATCCAAAAAGCTCTTCTTACTTAGAATAGGTGTCGATTCAACATTAGACAAAGGGGAAATATAAACAAAAACAATAAAAAAATAGAAGACTAAGAATTCCTCTCTTAAGCTTTAAGAGACCAGCTCAGCTTAAGTGTTGTCATCACAAACTGACGTATGCCTAAGCAATAAAATTAGGGGTCTTTTGGTAGGGTGTATAAGAATAGTGCGAAATAAAATGTATTAGTAATGCCGGGATTAGTAACACATGGGTTAGCAATGCAAACATTAGTTATGCAGATATTATTTCTTATCTACTATTTGATGTGGTGTATTAAAAATTACAATGCACTGCATAATTTTTAAGAAAAATAGTTGTTTACAAAAATGCCCTCCACACTATCTAGCTTTAAGAGACTTTAAGGACAATTTTGTCTTTAAACATACTAATGGATGCATTAGTAGCCTTGGTATTACTAATGTCATGATTTTCTATGCATTACTTATACATAGGATAATATAACTAATACAAGCATTAGTTACACACAGGTTGAAAAAATGTACCAAACAAGGTATTAGTAATGCACAAAGCTAATGCTTGCATTATTTTTTCTAATACCTCCTACCAAACGACCCCTAAATGTATATACAGAAATTTCTCTCCTTTTGTTCCTTCATTGATATTTAACCTGATCATGCACAAATGAAGAATCCCCTTCTTGCACCTGCATTGCCACAAAGTGAGATCACTTTAAAACCCTATTATTTGTGATCTTCTAAACTGAAATATATGAGAAACAAAAACAAGAAGGAAAATTAGGAAATGGACTCTTAATATCAACACACATGGAGTTGGCCGCAGGAGGAAAGGGGGGGGGGGGGGGGGAATACGAAAACAAGAGGAAAAGAATAAAACAGTGCAAGAGAGGATACTCTACTCTATGGAGCCAGCAGACATTGCGTCCGTACCCATAAATCAGAAGGCCAGGTTGTATTTGCAAGCTCACAATATATATAATGGTTTATGTGAATCTCTTCCTTTCCAATGGTGTGGATCACCAGTCTCTAGCTCCAGATTCTGTTCAACATCAATCAACATGATTATTAGTTAACATAAGCCTTATACCGCTGGTCTAAACTAGGAGTACAATGACTGACATCGATTAACTTTAGATAGGATGAGACCATATGACATGGTTCAGCACTTCAGCCTACAGCCCCTAGAGTATTATTATGGAACAATCTCATTCCACACAAGCCAGAAGAAACATAACAGTGTTGTGCTCCAAATTACATACTTCTCAATGCCTATCTTCTCTAACCTCCAGTTGACATTGTCTCATTCAACATCCTTAGTGATAATCAAGATTATTCATCAGAGTAGACCAAGGTCCATAGAAGAGAGGTAAAGCCAGCTATTTGCCTCACCTATTTAAGCTTATCCACTGTCTATATTGCATCACAAATTGTTTGCTATAAAAAAAAACTAACTTATTTTGGTACCTTCATCTTCAAGGCTTTTTCCCAAACCTCCTCTTTCCCTTCCTTCTAATAGCTCTAGGTAGAGTGATCTCACCAAGAATGTTGTCATCCATAATCTCCTTCACATAATCTCTGTCCTCCCTCATTTCCCCTATCTGCAGATCTTTGATTGAAACTCCTCCACTTCATCTCGCTTGCAATCTAGTAAGTCTCCTTTAAACGCTCATGTCCCACATAATTCCCTTGTCATCCATTCTTGGTCACCCTAGCCTTACTATTCTGCATATGCAGCATATATAATATCTTTGTGTATGCGTCTTCAGTTTTTCCATCGTACCACAAATCCTTACAAAAGCATATGGTCTCCATTTACGATAGTGTAGCCAGTATGTAGTGAATCCATCCTTCACTTCAAAATCCCTTCCATAGGCTCACCCCATACGAAAATCTCACGTCTCCCGAAAGTTATACATTGTTTGAAGATCCATATATAAAATTATTACCTTCACCATAGCGCATAATTTCTTGATTGAATGTCTACAAGCACCTCTCCAAAGTCATGATTTTTTCTTATCTGTTTGCCACATTTGAAGGTATACAAGAATAAGAAAGGGAAATACAGAATGGACTTCAACAATGTAATTTTTCCTCCCTTGGACAAATACTGATTTTCTACAAATTAAGCTTTCTCTCAATCTTCTCAATCATAGGCTTCCATAGTTCATTGCCTTTGACTTTATCCCCGAGGACAATCCGCATTTTGTTATCCGGTGCAATCCATCTTACACCCACATATTTGTCCTACTCTGTGTATATGCATCCTGTACCTACCTCCCCCACTGGCACCAATTGTGACTTGTGCATATTAGTACACAATCACGACATGATTTCAGACTAAACAAATGTGTTAAATAGGTATTACAGTTGTTGAATCTCAGGTTCACAAAAGATTAAAGTATTATGAACGAATAATAAGTGAGATATGGCAATACCTCCTCTTCTTTTCTCTTCTTGTATTTCTTACATCGGATCCTCTGAGTGTACCCTTCCTCCATGAGTTCATTGTAGAGTTCTAGGATGTTTATGTTGAGGCTGCAACTCCAGTCACATGAAAATAAGGAAGACGAATTGGCTACTGCGACTTTTTAGATTACAGGGTCAATAAATTTAAAAGCTCAAATAAGCCGGAAGAAGAACCTGTAATGGCCTGCTACAAATGACAAAAATGTTTGGGGCCCTTTACACTCTAGCAAGTGAAATGAATTACCTGGAACCAACAGGCAAAGAGAAAGAATAGAGTTTCGATAAGAAACTGCAAGTGGACGTTGTGTGAGAAATGGCATAGAGCCTCAGAATATTGTCCATTCAATTCTAGCCAGCACTCGCAAGATGCACGAAAATATAAACATCTCAAAACCATGGGATTCTCGATGAGCAGGTCAGGATGACAGTGGTATTTCAGTTCCAATCTTATGAACCATGATTTCATCAAGTAAAGAAGAAACAAGGTTGTTAGAAAAGCAAATAGAAAGAACATTTACTAGAATTTTCAAGTCTCTCCTAAATAGCAAATTTAGTTTCATTCATTTTGGTTGTGCACCGGTTGGTAAAATTGCTGCCATGTGACCAGGAGGTCGCGAGTTCGAGCCGTGGAAACAACCTCTTGCAAAAATGCAGGGTAAGGCTGCGTACGATAGGCTCTAGTGGTCCGGCCCTTCCCCCGACCCACGCATAGCGGGAGCTTAGTGCACCGGGCTGCCCTTTTCACTCTAGTTGTGCACAATTCGATACCACAATGATGATATGTACAAATTCATTTCAACAAGGCATCAGAAGTTGTTCATATATAAATCCAGATTGGTGAGAATCAAAATTGTACTGAGTGGAGACTTCGAACCTTGGAATTTATTTTAAGATGAACCAGGTAATGGTAAATTTTCTCCAACATGCCAATGCGGTCATGCTATACTGACATGGTCGAGTTCAGACAAGGTTTGATTCTATTGAATGGAGGAGCTCTTTAAGATATTCCTTTGTTCTGACATCCAGTGGAAGTAAGTTCCAGTTTCTAGAGGCAGAATCCCAACCTATATTCATAATATCAAACCATTTAATCCCAATTTGCTAGAAGACAGCAACATAAATTTTAATACCAAACCTGCAAATGCAAAAATTTAATATGCAAGAAACGTGTTGGTAAAAAGAAGATCCTACTCAATCACAGCAGAATCAGCGGCTGTAGAATTAAGTCCAACTGGGTAGAGGCAGTTGCACGTTGAGATTGACCTTTGAGTCTTTGATAGTGATAACAATAAGCTGATATCAAATAGAGGACACAAATGATTGAGACTGACCTTCAAGTCTTTGATAGTTATAAATATTAACAAGAAGTTGAAGGACAGAAAAGATTAAATGGAGATACTTTAAAGTAAAGAGCACAATAGCAAACAAAATACCATGTAATATTTAGATTTACAGACTAAACTTCAATTTTTAGCATAATGGATTTCGTTATCATAAATAATCAGATTTCACTAAGAAAAGGCAGAGATTTCCCGTATACAGGAAGAATTACTACTACCTTTTGATACTTCCATGGAGATACTGAAACACTACTTTAATGAACAAACATTCTTTTTAAAAGCTTTTTATTATACAACCAAGCCATTATCAGTTTAAAAACTTTAATTTTATGCAAGCAATCATTTCAATCTAAGAGGATAGAAAAAGATACAAGAAGATACCAACGGCATCTTAAAACCCATATATGTACTTATGGTTGACCTGAAGAAAATATAAGAGCTTAACATACCTTCAAGATTCAAAACTTCTGATATTAAGATCCCACAGAAAGCTCAATGCTTGGGATAATTCTTGGGAGCAGCTTAACTTGAGGTACTAAATTTGATTCATCGTTGCTAGGAAGAGAAGGTATCTCATTTTCCAAAGTAGAATAAGCATCTGCAAATGCCTACAGAAAGTAACTTTTATTAGAATAGTTATATGCATCCAACACTCGATGATTATAATTTTTAATGAGAAGCATAATTTGTTCAGTAGCACCTTCAGTCCGAAGATAACAAATTGTGAATTAGGAACCAACTTCATTCCATACGTCAAAACAAGGTGTAGAATACCAAAAGGTTGTTATTTTAGGCTTATATATTACGAAATGAAAAGCAGCCACTGTCACTTATAAAGAACAGAGAGCTGAACTTTACATATTGAGGGCATAAGAGGATATAATACTTTTCATGTTTAACAAACACATGCTACATTTTTAATAGAAACATATTCCATGCCATTTCTACCGAGGGTCAATTAGAAACAGCCTCTCTACCTCCACAAGGTAGTGGGGTAAGATCTGCGTACACACTACCCTCCCAAACCCTACTATGTGGGATTTACACTGGTATGTTGGTGTTGTATATTCCTCCATTTCAGAGAAGTACCAAGAGCTTTCTCATGCAAGTTTTTACGTATGCAAATTATCCTCAAATCTAGGGGTGATTGAGGGATATGTCTGGTTAATTCATTAACCAACACGTCCCCAGTCTGCTAGCCAGCTTGGAAGAAATCCTTTGCTTTCAACCTCTTAAGAGATTCAGATACTTTCAACACATGGCATGCTATTAAACTTAAAGGTAAGAAACCTAAAGTATCACACGTTTTCCATTTTTTATCGACTTGTAAGTTTTCCTAGGTCTACTAACACCAATATTTTCTCAAAAATTTAATACAAGGCATTTCAACTAACCTTGATGCATTGGTGTATGCGAAAGCAATTCCGCCCCACATTATTGGTTGGGTACAGAGGATCATCAATGCAAATTGGATCAATGCTACAAAAATGAAACCAGGGAATAAGAAGGGAGGGAAAATGAAAATCATGAAAAAACAGAAAGAGGTTCGCAACAAACAAAATCAGGAGGTTCAACAATTATCCATACCTGCACCCTCGTTCTCTATTTATGTATAAGCCGCTTCCCTGTATTGAAACACGCATTTGACGAGGATCAAACACATTCCTGGGGACAAAAAAAAAGCTTTACATACGAGGTTCTACAGTACCCTTTTTGCACCTTTTCCTTTTGAGGGGAGCAGGGGTGTCATAGCAGTTGGGACTTCAGATGTATAAATTAACTACAACGTGTTGGCCGCTTGTAAGGAGGGAAACATGAGATAAAAATTAACCAAGGAAATGTGTCTTTTAAGCAGATCAAACTCACCCAAAGAAGTAGAAAAAATCCATCAGGAGGCTCCCCAAGTTCTACAAAATTATATCAATGAAAGTTACACTCAATAACTCCGATGCATCAGAAGGAAATGAAAATGAAGTTTAACTTCTAATGAAGAAAAACAAAGTTAGCTTCTTCCATAGAGGCACTACAGCGTTTAACAAGCTTGTCAAGTATAATATTGTAGGGGCACCTACCATATAGCTATGAAGTTGGGAAGGCATGATCCTCTGTGTGAGACTATGCGGTTAAGCCTGCATCGCAGGAGGAGATTGGATCTATCTATCTTATGTTGAGTATACTAGCAATCAAGTTCTGCATCTTTTGAGAGTAAGATCGGGCTTGTTCTATCAGGTACAATGTGATGCACTATTTTACAGTTATGTAGGTAAGCCAACAGATAGGCTTGCTCATACATTCATCTCTCTAACATCTAATTTCTGAAATAAGACAAAAGCACTGATATGCAATTTCTAAGGAAAGAGATTTAAAATGAGACAAGCAGCTCAAAGATGATGAAAATCTCCATGTACTAACTTAGGAAGGTGGTCACTTCCACAAGGCTCTCGTAGTGCATCAGACATGCACCTGTAGTTTCTGCTATTTGAGCCTATTGCCCCAAGTACACAAAAGGGAAACCATGTCGCACCAAAGCTCATCTCTCATGCTTACTGGGAGATAACATCTTTAAGTGTGATTTCCAACCTTTCAGTTTCAGTAATTCCGTTGTATTTCATTGAAGTTAAAAAGGTCAACCTTTTTACTTAGCTACATGATATAATTTTCAAAGAAAAAAAAACACAAACAGAAAAAATAGAACATGGAATTCACCCAGTCACACTCTATCAAATAATTAACTTTTCAAGCTAAAACCCTCATATGAGAAACTCAGCTGGCTAGGTTGTCCTGATGCTGAGAAATGTCTCACTCTACTCCGTTCTTAGTTGTTGGTGTTTATCCAGGCAATGATCTTAAGTTATTCAGCAGGTTCTTCTTTATACTGTGAAAGGTCCTATAAACGTTGTCATCACAATATGTGCAACCCAATAATAAAAATGTTGGAGACATCATCACAATCTACGTTGAGCATGTAATGGGCCTTGAAACTGATGATAATATTTAACCATTAAAACAGGGTAAATCGCCAAAAAAATAAACTGGAAAAATTAATAAGGGAAGAATTCAATCATACTTGGTCAATTAGTCGACCGTGATGATGTTCATGCTGCAAAAATCGTGTGATCAATAGTACCTATTAAATGGTGTAGACATTTAAGAGCCATTCAAACACATAATAACATAGAGAGAGAATGAAATCAAGGGAGTGAAACACCTAATATAAGGATGCCAAGAATTGGAAGACAAGAACTGAAAAGGCTTAACTATTTCACTTTTGCTTGAAACGAATGTGTGAAAAGTTTTAAAAAAAAGAGAGGTTTTAATAGATAATGGCCACATCCCAGATATTTCCACTTCCCAACAAACCACAAAATTTCTGCTCGAACTTGTGTTAGACTTGGAGACCTCTATCTAATTTCCACTTTTTGCCCCATAATTATAAGGTGCTTGGAGGCTCAAATGGTAGTCAAAGAAGTAAAAAGTTTTCTCCAGCCTGAATGAAGGACCCAGCTTTTACTTGATGCCTACTTGTTCTGGTCTTCCGGGACAGACTGCTAGAGAATTGAAAAGGAGGAACTGATACACAATGTGACATAATTCAACAACCGAAAAATAATGAATCAAGATGGGGAACTCTATGGTAACTCCATTCAGTACTTTGTTCAACATAATCTAGAACTTCATCAAACTGGAAGTTAGCAAAAGTCACTTATCTCTAAATGGATAACATCACAATTTCCATCCCAAATTTATAATTGGATCGTGAGGACATTACATGTCAAATCAAGGTAAGGACATTTCTTGAACGATCTCACTATTAGAATGAATCAATGTGAGCAGAAATTTACCTATGCTGGGAAAATAGGAAAAGGAATAGAAACAAGGGAAAATGGTAGAGAAAATAGAGGAGAGAGTTTAGCAGAATTATCTTCTTTTATGCTTGGTTTGGGTTGAAAACAAGAATGGAAAGACAAATAATTTGACTTTTCATTGTCACTAATTTAAGTTTTGGGCAAAGAAGAAAATGATACTCTCTTATTTTAATCCCCTAATTGTAACAGCACCAAAGCAAGAGACCTGAAAACTCTTTAAGCTGTCCCTTTCCTTCTCTTCCTTCCTCTCATTCCAAGCAAACATAAAAGTAGCCGACCAACCTCCATCCTTTGCTTGGTCTGGGTTGAAACAAGAAGAGAGAGCAGTGTGGATTGTGGAGGAGTGATGTATTTAAGCATAACCAACAGAAGAGCGCTTGAATATGAAGGGAGGTCACAAGTACATAAGCGAAACACTTTTAGGTAAGTTAAAATAATCATTGCTTCCTTCACTTTAAACAGAATACTTCCTTTCAAACTTAAACTGAATTCTCTAGGAAATATTGATGATAGAAAAGCTTACTAGACAATATGAGCTTAAACCGCCTGAATATGACTGGTCAAGACTGCGATCTGCTAGGAACTGTTTTAGCACCAAAGCAAGAGGTGTGGCAGCAGGAAACTGTTCAGTGAGCTCTTTTACCTATCAACGACAGAGGAAAAATGCGATAAGATCAATCTAAATCGTAACCGGCTGACAGGATTGAGATAACAAAATATCAAAGTGATGAAGCTTAAGAGAATATAGTTCTGAATTTGATCCCACAAGTACTCAGATGCCATCTCTTCAAGACTTACCAGGTCAGTGGTCTGTAATCCTGTATGTGAAGGCGATTTGAAACTAATATCAAGTCGAACTGCTTTTACATCCTTTCTACATTCATTTATCTTGGACCACTGTGGTGAAGATGAGGACTCTGAACAAGTCGAATCAGCCTGAAATACTGCATTGCCTTCTTCTACAGTCAACTGAGTTGGTTCTGCTTTTGGTGTTTGTAAATTTGATAGAGACGACAAAATGAGATCATGTGGAACTTCTACCACAAGCATTATAATTGGTATCTGTAGAGAAATGGCAGCAACATAGCATGGAGTAACATGACTAAGGAGGTCAAAGAAGGCAAAATGTGTCATGGTAACATAAAGGAAAAAAACTAAGCTGATGAGAACCCAGAAGGAAACGAATTTGGATTGCAGAGACATTACAGCAGTATTTTCCACGATCTTCAGAGAATCATTTTTTACCCACTCCTGGTTAGCCAGATATCTAGCTGCATGCTGCAAAGTTCTCTATGTCAGCAACAAGGAGCTCCATTTAACATAAGCTATATTTGTATCAAATTGAACAACCAAGGGTGAAACAAATACAATTTTCTTATGTAGTTCTTTTTTTTAATAAAGCAATACTCCCTCCGTCCCGTCTTATTGACACACTTTCCTTTTGTCTGTTCCCAAAAGAATGACATATTTCCCCTTGTGGAAACTATTTAATCTCTGCATCCCGATATTACCCTTAATTACTTGTTAGGACTCACTTGATATAAAAGGTTCATTCTTTTAAGAGGAGATAGAAACTAAAAAGACATGTGGTACTTTCACCACCACACATTTAAAAGAATAATTCTAGTACTTTGCATATATTTGGTTTACAAGTGAAAAGTCTTCTTTAATTTCTTAAACTTTGTACCTAGTCAGACACCTCCACATAAAATGGGACAGATGGAGCAACTTTTTGTAGCTAGTTGATTTTAAAATGAGGTATAGTTGACTGACTCATTTTATTTCATTTGTCTGGAAAAGCTTCCAGTATACAAGTGAAAAACTTGTGAATTTCATTCCTTACAAATGGCACCCAATTACATTTATTTTTCTCCCTTGCAGAAAATGAATTACACATTTTTCTTAGGGCAGCTGCCACATTGAGATATCTAAGACCTGTGCCAGTTCTTATATCAACATTGAATTGTGTCCCCATCAATTTCAAAAGCTTGAGTTGTTACCAAGTGGATACCTTTATTAATTTAATTAGGTCTTCATGCGTAAAACAAGGACCATAGCATAAACAATTGTACCAAATACCCAGTGCCACAATAACTTAGTTTTTCACTAGTTTCAAGTTTTATGCAATAGTTTGGCCGCAAAGAGAACTCTAGAATTAAATTATATTTAGCAATGCAAAGTCACACCATCTATATTCACTGTACTTATAGTGGTATCTCTCAGTAAGTCGGAGCTAAATTTCAATGTTGAGTACATGATATTACTCTACAAGTCCGGGGTCTCAATTGCCAATTCACATACAAGTCAGGAAAAGGTTGCTTTTACATTTTTTTTTTTTTGTTATTTGGG